>APFE030011278.1:50345-64048 GCA_000404065.3 Pinus taeda
TTAAAAAATATAAAAAATATAAAAATTAAAAAAAATTGAAAAGCTTAGCTAAAAATTGAAAAAACATTTTGGTGTCTTTTTGTGGTATTTTTCTATAGCTAAATGCACTTAAATGTTTATTTACAAGTTGGGTATATGAAAGTGGTAGTTGGTCAGCATTTAAATTTTCTGGTCACTTAAAGCATTTAATCTTTTAAAATTTAATTGCTGAATCATTATTAAAGCGTGGAGTTTATTGAATAGCTTGTATCATTTGGGTTATTTCATGATAAATGATTATTAATCATGGAATTATAAAGTTCATGTTTCTGTAGCTTTTGATAAACAATTATTTAATCATTAACTCCATAAGGCACTGGTACATTAATTTCTAAATCAATCAGGTGTTAATTTGCCTTGTTGTGTCTCCCAACCCAACTGGCCCACAGTTGGTCTTCATTCATCCCATAGGGTCTACTTCCCTTAGCCTCGGGAGACAACTTAAACAGAGAGATCGGGATCAAGGTGACAACCCCCAGTCTGAGCATTGTCATAACAATCTGTGCGATAACAGGTAGCATCGGATGTGCTCTAAGCCTCAAAATTTGCATGGAGGGTAGGACACATGTATTCCACAATACCCAAAAATTGTTTTGGAAAATTCCTCTCGGAGACAATTTTATTAAAATAATTAGTTATTTTAATGGGTGCCTAAGTCTAAACATAGGAAACTAAAATAATTAAAGTGTATTAATTAAACTGAGGGTGAAACTTCTAGAAGAAGATGAGGATCAAGTCAATATGATTTGAGTCATTTATTAGAATCTAATCTGGGCCGTTGATTGCTCAACTAGAGGATTATAGAAGGACTTCAATGGGCATTTGGAAATCACACCAGGCAGATACTCAATTACTCAAGCAAGATCGATGTTCTCATTGGTCGAAGTTCGGTAAGAGAAAATCAAATCAGAGGGAAAGTTGCAGGTGAGAAGGAGAGAGGGCATCAGCATCAGTCAAGAGTGCACGAGCAGAAAGAAGATGCAAAGGTTGTGACGCTGGGACTGTGTAGTCCCTACGTCGAAGCTGATGCAGTGAGACGTAGAGGGGGTAGCAGGTCCTCTCCAGAGTCAGAATCTCGCTGAGAAGTGTGAGAATATTGTCTTTAAATTTTATCACAGAAATTCCTCTTCTATTATGTTGGTTGTATCTTGTACATGAGATTTTTGTTGAAAATCAATAAAGAAACCTTCATCTGCTGCACCGGTTTTCCCACATTGGATTTTTCCGGGGACAATTGTCCAAAATAACTTTGTCATTGTGATTATACTTCTGCTTGTATTTTTCCTTGCATTTACTTTCCACAATATTTTAATTATGAAGGTTGCAGTAGAAGTTATTTCTATATTTGTTGTAGAAGCACTCTGAATAACTTATTTTTGAATTAATATGTAGAAGAAATAATATTAGTCAATGTAGTTGGATTTCTATTTAGAAATTTTCACACAGAGAGCTACAGAGACAAGGTAGGGTCCTTGAGGAGTCCACCTCATGGATCATTACCTGGCTACGAGGGCCACAGTATTCAGTAGCAATATGGATCAGTGTCAGAGGTGCAATCATCATTCCAGAAAGACAGTTGTAGACTAGTTGCAGTCAAATGTTAGAGAGCACAATGCAGAGTTGGCAGTAGTGCAGAGTCAGAGCAAAGCAGATTATTCAGAGATAGTGCAAAGGCTAATAGCAATCAGAACTTCAAAGACATATGTATCATACTAAACACAGTTGATTCAGTATTTTAGATGCTTTTCAATTGCAGCAACAACAAAGTTGGAGTGCAGATGGAGTGTTGGCAACAGTACATCAGGGTCAACAGCAACATAGATGCAGCATCAGAGTTGCGCAGTGGTTGGTGGGCAGTGGCAGGCAGTCATAGTAGCTAGACATCAGTAGCGTGACAGGAGATGATACAGAGATAGGGTATTGTGGCAAGATGTGCAGCACCAGAACACATTCACAGCTAATATGGAGTATTAGTTTTTGTAGCATCGAATATGTTCTAGCCACGAAATTTGGTGGAAATGCTAGAATACATGAGATTTCCAAAACACATAAATTGTTTCCGGAAATTCCACCTAGAAATGGCTTAATTAGATTATTAGCCGATTTTTAAACATTTCGTAAGTCTAAACTTAGGGAATATGGCTAATTAATCAAAATTAATTAAGTCATGGTGAGAATTCTCTAGAATCTCACATGAACCGATCCAGAAATGATCTGAGCCATCGATTAAGATTTAATCTTGGTTGTTGGAGTCCCAACAGGAGGATATAAGAAGGGATTGATGTGGTGATGGAGAATGCACCAAAGTCACATGAAGAATTCGATTTTCCAGATTAGCAACAGTCTCAGTTGCCAAAGAGTTCGAGCTTCAGTGAGGCAATAGAGATAGTGAGGGGCAGAGACAATGATCCGGACGAAGTTTTCTAGATCTGGAGAGGCAGAAGCAAGAGGGCCGAGTTATTCCCAATGAGGCAATGCAGAGGACTGCGTAGTTTCTTCAGAAAGGCAGTTTGATTTATTGGAGAAAAATTCGTTCTCAATTCCAGAGGCTGAGCAAAGGGTCTAGAGTGCCAGAGAGGCCATATCCTCAATAGAGACAACCATAACGACTTCATTAGAGGCAGGTTGGAGGCTTAACATCACAGGGTTTGCAGAATAGCGTAGAGGCTAACACAGAGGGTTTAGGAGGCTGAGTTTTCTTAAGGAAGTTGTGTCAAGATTGCTTGTGGAAGAAGGGTAATTCCCTCAAAATAATTTTGCCCAGATTTTCTTGTTGTTTGGATTGTCAATTTGGCATCCAAGATTGTACTCAAATCTTCACAGTGGCATAATAATAAAACCCTCACTGTTGCACCGGTTTTACCAGGTTGGGTTTTCTCGGGTACAATTGTCCAAAAATAACAGTGTCAATTTTATTGTGTATGTGCTAGTATTTTCTCAGTTTCCAGCGCTATTATTTCTGCAGTATTTTATTTTTGAAAGTTGCAGCGTGATTTATTTGATATTTGTCGTAGTAGATAAATTGTTAAATACTTAACAATTAGAAAAATAAATTCCAGTTGCTGTAATAGGATTTCAGTTTTGAAATTTTCACAAAATTTCCCTCAAAACAGCTTCAAAACTACATTTTGTGGGGTCCGTAGCTGCCCTGGCAATAAACCGGCCGGTTAGACCAAAAAATCATTGAGGCTTCTTAGATAACCGCATTTTTCGACCGGTTTGATGGCCTAGGCTAATGGACCGGCCGGTTTGACCACTTTACAATACGAACCGGCTGGTTTTGAATACACAGCCAAGACCCTTCTGTCTTCCAAGCTATCCCATAATCCATGCCAAAATGCCCAAATACAAACAAGCATAACCACCTAAAGGAAAAATGAACAAAGTACCTTTTGATCAAAAGCTCACCTTCCAACATGTGCTCTTGGTAAAATGGGCAAGGAAACATATGATTGATGCAGTTGGCGGAGATATGAATGCCATGTCACATTGGCTACAAGGTGCCTCTCAGGGGCTGCAAGATGGAAGAGATGAAAAGAAGAAAAAGTTCTCCTAGGGGCCACCCACTTTTGGTGATAACAGAACCTAAACAATATTCGAAGTCTCTGAACATAAAAAAGTCTTATCATTGCCTGGGACAAGTCCCACGAAGAGTAAAATGTGGTTCATTAGATCAACTGTAAAGCAACGTAGCAGGATTTTCTGAGTTTCGACAACAATTACAGTCATTTCTTTTCCCATGGACATGCCTTGCAATGTTTGAAAAGGTTATATAAAACAGATTCCATGCAGTATCCAGCAAGTTGAACTCAAGCTCAACTTTTACCTGTATGCATAGAAAAAGAAAGAAATCTAACCTGCATTGCAATCATTAAGCCTTGCTCACTGTTAACAAACTCTACATTGATTTAATATTTGCCCTGTTTGCCTCAACAATGTCCATTAATCATTAATGAAATAACACATTTACACTGGCTATCAAATTAGAAGTCAATCTAAATGATTATCGAGTTACCTGAAGTTGAAATGCTCTCTTCCTATCCGCTTGAAGAAAACCTCTTGTTGTATGCAGTTCCTGTAGGGGAAGTGTCACAGTTTAGAAAGAAAATGCTTCTAAAGAGTCATGGAAAAAGATTTCATTATTTTTCTAATGGAAGCATAGTCGCTCATACCTTTTGAGTGTCTTCCAGAACTGCCTTGAGAAATGCCAGATCATGTTCAAGCCTAACATTTTCAGCATGAACAATATTTGATAGATCGCTTGCCTCTTCCTGTGCAAGTTCAGCAGCTAATGCCTTCTCTTTCCAAAATTCAATTTCCCTAATTGCTTCCACAAGTGTCACCTTATAATTCTGCCTACCTTTCATGGAAGCAGAAAGACTTTCTTCTGCCATTTGTCTATCTATTGCTGCAGGAGACAATTTATGTCTGGCAATATCATCCTTCTTCAATGTAGGTGCCAGCTTTATTTCATTCTGATCTGCTAGATCTGACATTGATTCCACCCCATTCCCTGGACTTATTACGCTGATTACTTCATCATTACACTCTAAAGAAAAATCATCAGTTCCTGATCTTCTACATAACTCGCTCCTGTTGCTAAGTAAAACCTCTCCTGAAAGTTGGCCACATTTGCCAGAAGGACAAGGAACTTCCAAACCTTCGTCATTTTGACATGAGACCTGCCAAACTGTCTTCTTCTTTCGTGTCTGTCTTCTTTCGTCCTCCTTTCTTTGCATGCTTGCTAAATTTTCCAGTTCAGAAGAAACCTCGGAGCAAGCAACAGGACCTGATAGTACTTCACTTGTAAGTCTGGAGCCTTCCACCCTCTCGAAATATTTGTTAGACTGGCACATCAAAATATGAGGAATATAATGATTCAAAGATTTGATGCTGAAAAAATATTATTGAAAATATGCCAATCAACTAAAAAATAATTCATTGTGTAGTCATGAAAGCTATTTAACTAAGAAGCTAAGAATTAATATGAAAACCAAATGAAAAAATAAGATAAAATAAATGTTCTCTTTCAGCTATCACTGAAACATCCTTCCCAACCCAAATATAAGCACTAACAGTTTGCCAGACAGCCAATCTTCTGACAAAGATAGTACTCACAGAATTGAAGTTAAAGTATTAATACTAAACCACTTAGTTGTGGACACGATAATTTTAATAATGACCAAGAAATACGTCAACAGGGCTATAGAGTACAACCAGTGCCAGTAGATTACGGCAGTGTTCAGAACACTCCTAGATGCTAGAAAGCTAACAAAAAGAAAATTGACCACAAAGAGAGAGTAGCTAGATCTTGGTACAGAAAAGGAGTAAAACACTAAGAGGCCCAAGCTCAACGTCAGTATCATAACTAGAAATACAAGTAGAGGAAGATGAGAGACGAGGTGTCCTCGTCTCCATCTACCATTGTGAAGGAAGCAACAGAAAGACTTATGACATCCTCCAGAGAGTACCCAGGACTAATGTTATCAAAACTGGACAGGACCATATGACCCCAAAAACCTGAAATGGACCAGAACCAAAAAAAAACTAGAAAAAAATTAGGACTGGTGGGCCCCAAAACCATGAACCGGGCTGGAACCAGAAAAAATAGATGGACCAAAAAACCAGTTAACCAAAAGCCACACAAAATATTCAATTTTTGGAAAAAAACATATATATTCAAGTGCGTCCATATGAATCCAAATCATTATACACAAATATGCAAAGTTTCACGTGTATATACTATATAGCAAAGGTGAATATAACCAAAGTAGAACCAAGTGCAATCCATCTCTGAACAAAAATACATCAACAAAAGAGGTTCTAAATTATCTCTAGGGTCCAAAAACAACATGCTAGAACAAATAACTACATATCATCAAAGTATTGCCACTGTCAGGATCCTCAATACCAGTGTCACCCTCTAAACATTAAAATAAAATATAAAAAGCTTAACATGCCTAATCAACGATTTTGTTTGAGTGAAGGGTACATTTTTACTAGGGTCATGACAGAAGAGATCAACAAGCAATACCACCAACATCAAGGTACATATAGGGCTTGGAGCTGCTGATTTATGCCAGTTCCATAGCCTTATACATGACAAAAGCCAATGGAAACATTGCAATCATGCCAATCCTGAAATCCTAAAAATTGTTAACTGTGCTGAATTCTGAATGGGATCTAAAATTCAACTATCTCCCTATGAAATCCCATGAGGTTGGGACCACTCCCAAATATCCTAAAGAAATTAATGAAAATGTTGAAATTTTAAGTAAAAGGATATGGAGACAGTAGAATTTCAGTTAAAATACAAAAAATCCAAAGTAGGCACCTTTCATTCAAACGCAATTGCAAAAGATCCTAGCTGCCAATATTATTGCCCCCACGAAACATTCAACCCATGTGCCTAATATTGTAGTTGTAAGGTATAAAAACAAAGAGATAAGGTTATGTGTCGATGTTAGAAATCTGAATGTGCTTTCTTTAAAAAAATAATTATCCATTGCCTAGTGGAACTTTTATTACAAAGGATCATGAGATAACGGAAGATGGATTTTCAGGCTATATCTTGTTAGTTTGTGTAGCTCGGACAAGTGTTCTAGTCTCAAGTGGTGTCTATGAGGCTAGGAACACAAATTGATTAATTATCTCCAAGTGCAGTATATTTTATGAAGGGAAAATGTCTTAATTATATTTATTAAGCAGTTTTAATTATTTTCACAAGTCTAACTAAGGGAAATGTGTTAATTAATCAGCATTAATTAAGACAAGTCGATTTCTCTCTAGTCACTTCTAGAAAAGTGACTTGAAGTGGTCAAGATGATCTTAGCCATCGATTGTGATTAGATAATGGTGGTGTTGAAATTTCTAAGTATTAACCGTTAGAAATTTTATCCGTATTCTCTGGTTTATTTCGCCTACTTGTTTAATTACTAACAAGTTATTTAACCATATAAACATTGAAATAGACACAATACACTCTCAACCATCTACAGATCAATAGCTGAAAGAAATTAATGGCAGAAGTGTCCTCAAAGACACTTTTATTAAACAGAAAAGAAATTACATAATAATTTTGCAAAAATTTACACACACACTCCAACACTCTTGCAATTAGGAGAATGAACTATATATAAGCTTAATTTCCTAACCTATTCTACTTATGGACTACTTATTAAATTAACAAATGTCCATTTACAATAAATGCAATTCTAACCAATCTACTAACTCTACTCCTAAATTGGAGCCTAAGATACGACATTATTCTAGATGTCATATCTTTTACAACACTATTCTATTTCTAAGTGTCTCCAATATTTAATTAAATATTCTAAATAAATAAATATTCTATCCTAATTTTGTGAACTATGAATTTTGTATTTTGGATCATCTAACATTCCCCCCTATGATCCAAAGATACATTACAACAGATACCAAGTTCATCTCTGAACTTAGTAAATTTGATCCTGCCAAGTGGTTTTGTGAAAATATAAGAGACCTGATCTTTTGAAGGACAATAAATTGGCTTGATGATGTCCTTGGCAATGAGCAATCTAATGTGATGATACTTGGTGTCCACATGTTTTATTTTGGAATGAAAAATTGGATTCTTGGCAAGCTTTATGGTTGATTGGCTGTCGATGAATAATGATGTAGCTTCTGCTTGAGGAATGCCCAAATCCTGCAAAACTCTGTGCAACCAAACAATTTCACATGCTGCCTCCCATGCTGATATGTATTCTACTTCGGCTGAAGAAGTGGCCATTGTAGCTTGTTTCTTTCAACTCCAAGATACTGCAGCTGACGCCATGTGCATTAAATAACTGGAGGTTGATGCTCGATTATCAATACTACCAGCAAAGTTGGCATCTGAAAATCCACCAAATACAAAGTTTTTAGTCTGTTTGTAAAGAAGACCAAAATCTTTTGTTCCTTGGATATATCGTAGAACCCTTTTGGCTGCATTCCAATGGTTGTCTTGTGGTTCCTGCATAAAGCATGAAAGAATACTAACATCATAATATAGATATGGTCGAGTCGTTGTCAGATAAATCAGGGTGCCAATCAACTGTTTATAAGTAGTGTTGTCCACCTTTCCCCCCCTTCAAATTTTGAAAGTTTCAAGTTTTGTTCCATGGGGGTAAGAACAGGCTTGCAATCCTGCATTCCAAATCGCTGAAGAACTTTTGCTACACACTTACTCTAAGAAATGAAAATATGATGTGGACGTTGGAATACTTCAACTCCAAGATAGTATTGAAGTAGTCCCAAATTTGTCATCTTAAAGCATGCATGTAACTCCTTTTTCACCTGTATAATATGATCATCATTCTAGTAATGATCAAATCATCTACATACATAACAAGAATCACCAGATTTTTACCCTGTTGATGTACATACAAAGTATCATCAGATTCACTTCGTTGAAAGCCAACTTTCCGAAGGTATTCATCCATTTTGGCATACCAAGCTCGTGGAGCTTGTTTTAACTGATATAAAGCCTTAATCAGTTTACAGACTTTATGTTCTTGCCCTTCAATTTCAAAACCTGGCGGTTGTGTCATAGATACATCTTCCTGTAAATCTTCGTTGAGGAAAGCACCCTTTACATCCATCTGATGAACTTTCCATCCTTTTTGTGCTGCTAATGCGAGTGTTAAGCAGATGGTGTTCCATTTTGTTGTAGGAGCAAAAGTTTCCTCATAATCAATGCCTTCCTGTTGCGCAAAACCCTTAGCCACAAGTCTAGCTTTGTACTTGTCAATTTCTCCATTTTGGTTGTACTTAATTCTGTAAACCCATTTGCATCATATGGGTTTAACACTTTGAGGAAAATCAACAAGTTTCCAAGTGTTGTTGTCTTGAATTGCCTTATATTCTTCAACCATAGCTTGTTGCCATTCTTTATATTTCACTGCCTCTTTGTACGTGGAGGGTTTAGTAAAATCATTTGTCATCAAGGCAAAATTTCCTTCATTCCTGGTTGACCCTCTTGTTCTTGTTGTATTTTTCTCATCAGGCCTTACATATTTCAAAAGTTGAACAACCCATTTTGGCAATTGATGTTCATTTGTTGAGATTTCTGAAAAGTCATCATCATCATAAAGAGGATTAATGTAAACAGAGGTTCGTTGATCAACTGCAGATTCTGGGGGCAGAGAATCATTGTCAGAAGAACTACTGCTACTAGGAGATTCTGATGAACTGCCAGAAGACCCAGACTGTGTTGGTGAAGTAGATGGACCGGATGAATCATCTTCAAAGGAAGGAAAATCAAGTTCATACCAATTTTGTGAATTTGGTTGACTTTGAATGTTTCCTTTCCTTTTATCTCCTTTTGTTTCCAATTTTTGAAGAAGATGTTCTATTTCTTCAGCACTCTTACTCTTAGTTTCATCAAAAATTACATCTCTGCTGACAATAAATTTCCATTTGATAGAAGCATGTACCCTTTCTTCTCATCTGAATATCCAATCATTGTGCATTTCAAACTTTGTGAGTCAAGCTTAGTTTATTTTTCTTTTGAAACTAAGGCATAACACACGGAACCAAAAACTCTTAGGTGTTTAACTTTATGTGTGAAACCAAACCATGCATCATAAGGTGTGATTCCATCCAAAGAAGCAATGGGAGACCTCTTCCTTAAGTAAACAATTGTATCGATTGCTTCTGCCCAATAAACAGGACTTTACCTTTTAAAAGTTAACATAGATCTCACCATTCCTAACAAAGTGTGATTCATTCTTTCTACTACTCCATTTTGTTGTGGAGTGTAGACATTTGTAAGATGTCATTTGATTCCATTGTCTTTACAATAACTTTGGAATTCATTTGAAGTGAATTCGCCTCCATTGTTAGTTCTAAGAGTGCCAATCTTTTCTTTGACTTCATTTTCAACAAGTTGACAAAAAGTTTTAGACTTTTCAAATGCCTCTAACATATGCTTCAAGAAGTAAACCCATGTCATTCTGCTGAAATCATCAATAAAGAGTAAGAAATATTTGCAACCTCCTAGAGAAGCTTGCAAGGGTCCACAAATGTCACTATGTACTAATTGCAAACGCCTGTTTGCTCACCATGAACTTGTCGAGAAAGTCTCTTGACTTTGTTTTCCATAAATGCAAGCTTCACATCTTGCATTTTCTTTCTTGAAGGTAGGAAGCCCCTTAACCATTCCTTGTTTTTGCAGTTGAGAGAGACTGTCAAAGTTTAGATGTTCATATCTCACATGCCATAATCTGATAGGTGAAATGTTTGTGCTTGCTGCCCCTGCAAAGTTAGAATTCCTTGGGATAATTGTTCCTTTCATTTGTAACGGTTTTCCATATTCATATCCTGTCATCACTGTTTTCATATTTTGTTTGATTGAATTAATTTAAACTAGGTCATCCTCCAAATCCACCTGATGTCTAGCTTGTCAGATCGAGATTAAAGACAACAAATTCTTTTTAAAGGTGGGTACATACCATACATTTGAAATCAATCTTTCTCCAATGTCAGGAAGATAAACTTTACCGACCGCTTTTCCATAAGGAGCATGTTTTTTATCATCAACAAGAAAGATTGAACTAAGGTGGCATGGTTGGAAGTTCCAAAATAAGTCTTGTTGAAAATTCATGTGTTGAGTTGCCCCTATATCTAAAATCCATGCATCTTCATAATCACTTTTAATAAAAGTGGAAACTAATGCTGCTGATTCTGAGCTTTGACTTGATGTGAAGACATATTCTAAACCATAATTGCCTTGATCAGTGGCAAATTGAGTTGTGCTTTGATGGAACTTTGGAATTTTATCAATGGAAGTTCTAGAGTCTTTTGCAAAATGGCCCACTCTATTACATCTTCTGCAGACAATTTGATTCAAGTCTCTGCCTCTTCCTTGATACTGTCCTCTACCTCTACTTTGACCTCTACCTTCAGTTTTCCCTCTGCCTTGACTTTGACCTCTTCCTTGATTGTTTCCTCTGCCTTGAAAGTTGCCTCCATTTTGAAAGGTTCCTCTACCTTGACTGTTTCCTCTTCCTTGAAAGTTTCCTCTATTTTGGCTTCTTCCACGACCTTGTCCACTATGCGTTGTGGGATGTTGATTGAAATGTCCTCTTCCTCTAGAATTATCAATTGATGATTTACTTGTGTTGGCCTCTATGAAGAAGACATCTTCCCCTTGTTCCTTCTTCCCAAAAGTTTTGTCGTGTTGAGTCAACATCTCACTTAGCTCATCAAACTTTAATTTATCTAACTTTCTGGTCACGTGTAGAGTTTCCAAAAAATGTGTGTAAGAAGAAGGCAATCTAGCAATTAGAAATGTGGTCATGAAACTGTAATCTATTGTTGGAAATCCAGCTTTTACTATTTCTTGCTTAATATTTTTAAGCCTGGAGATATACTCAAGGTCATCTCCTCCTTCAATTAGTTTTTGTTGAAGCAACTTAAGTTGTAGATCAACCTTTTTTTTATTCAGGTTGTGTAACAAATAGATCTTTGAAAGTACGCAAAGCAGACCATGCGTCTAAGGCGTTTTCAATATGAATATACATCTCATCATTAACTAAATACTTTATAAGAGTTAGTGCCTTGACATTTTTAACTTCCCATTTTGCAAGTAAAGTTACATCTGTAAGTTTATTAGGCTTAATTCCTCCGTCACATATGTCTTGCCATAATTCATTATATATTAGAGTTATTTCAATGAGACGTTTCCATGTGTTATATGATTTTACCCCTTAAGGTTTATCAGAATCAGAGAAGAGATTAATTAACTTCAACATTGTAGGTTTGAAGCTTTGCACCAAAAAGAATCAAGCACAGGAAAGAGATGAGCAACACGTCACACGAAACATGCCACGCAAAAACGATCTATCAAGGCTTGGCCTTGACCCTCGTATAGTCATTGGAGGAGAAAAATAACTGAGCTTTGCACTTGGCTCTAGTCAATTTCTCTCAAGAATTTTACAATGAATCTTTCAAAATTTGACTGATTTACAATCCTTGCAATGTTTTATGCAAAATGTACTCTAACTGTTGAAGTTTCTAAGTCTACCAGTTAGAAACCCTCCATGCACTTTACTGATTTATTCCTACCTACTTGTTCTGTTAACAAGTTATTTACAATGTAAATACTAAAATAAACACTAGTGCATGCTCAACACATTACAAATCATCAACTGAAGGAAACAGATACAAGCACACAAAATGACACCGTTATTTTTGGACCAATGTCCCCGGAAAACCCCAATGCGGGAAAACAGGTGCAGCTATCTGAAGGTTTTCTTATTAAGTAATTCAGAGTACAATCTGGGTGCCAAATCTAGGTTACCCAACAGATAATGCCCTTGGTAGTAGTACCTCTCAATCTGAGACAAATGTCCTCGGTAAAACCCCGAATAAACCCTCCAGCAACTCCTCAGCTCCAATTTGCCCCAAAAACCCCAGCGTCTTCCTTTCTGGACCGCGTCAGCCTCTCTTTGCCTAGCGCTGGCCCTGCGTCACCCTGAATGGGCCTGCATTAGCCTTAGGAGGCCCTATGTCAGCGTTCTGGCCCTCTGTGTCAGCGACGCTGGCCTCTGTGAAGCATTGCGCAGCGCCTGCTTGCCTCTGTGTGGCCCTACATGAGCTTTGGCTGCTACTGCGTCACTCTCTCTGGCTCCTTCATTGATCTCCTGACACTATCTCTGCCTCTCTGTCTCTCTGTACTCTACCCCTCAGCTACAACTTCGATCATTGATTCTACCTCTCTTAACAAACCCCGGTCTAGAGAATAGAATGACTAATCATCTAGTGCACCCTGCAAGTGACCCTCAAGCCTCCTCTTATACTTTTCTCGTTGACATATCAATGACCGAGATTAAGTCCCTAATTGATGGCTAAGATGAGATCAGGCTTGATCCATGTCTTTTGGACCATTCTAACATAGTTTTATATTAATCCACATTAATATTTTAATTTCCCTAAGTTTAGACTTAAGGACTCCATTAAAAATATTAATTATTTTAATATCTTCTAAACTGTTTAGAATCTGCCCAAACCCTTTCTGGGTATTGGAGATCTCATGTGCCCCAACCTCTCCACCAAATTTCGTGGCTAGAGCACATCCGATGCTACCACAAATCAACACTCCCTCTTAGAGAACACTGTGCTCTAGCAATACTCCTCATTGAGTATTACTCTGATCATCCGACATCGGTCCCTGTGTTGATGATAGGCCTGCTACCCATCATCCTCTACATTGTTGCATCATGTACTACTACCAATGGCCCTGTCATTGCAACTCCCTCTGCATCCATGCTGCTACTAGTCCTTTCTCCCAACACTACATCCGCACTGCGACTCCTCTCATCATGTTGCATCGTGTTGCTCGTTGTTTCAATGCAACTCAGTTACTGAGAAGTAAGTAACTGATCTCCCAACTCTGACCTCTCTGTTGGGCTAGAGACACTTGCTGATGTTGAAGCTCCCTCTGCTGCCGACAAATGCCCCCTCTGACCTTTGCGCTGCTGCAACAACTCCCTGCATCTCGCATCGTTGCACACCTCTCTGTGCCATCCTGTGTTGATTTGGGGTAGCATCGGATGTGCTCTAGCCACGAAATTTGGTGGAGAGGTTGGGGCACATGAGATCTCCAATACCTAGAAAGGGTTTGGGCAGATTCTAAATAGTTCAGG
>APFE030011292.1:0-18243 GCA_000404065.3 Pinus taeda
ACCACCTCTTTGATCACTGCTAAGAAAGGCAGCAAGCTCATCTCCCAGACCAGGAAATTCATCTGTATGGTTCACTCCTAAAGCAAGGGGAAGATCGTTGCTACATCCATGACCCCCGCAAAGGGTTCCTCCACGCAGCAGCAACAGCAGAGGGATACAGTCATGACAGAACACAGGAACAACGTCTCCTCACCCACAGGGGTACCACACAAGTTTCAGGTGGGTGACAAAGTTTGGTTACATCTGCAGAAAGAACGCCTTACCAGAACCCATCAGAAACTCAGACCACTTTGACATGGTCCTTACACCAGTACGAAGGCTATGGGGAATAATGCTTTGGAGCACATCATTCCTCCATTCCTTCGCTTGCACCAAGTGTTCAATGTGGACCGTCGTCGACCATGCTTCCCACCATTGCTGGGCACATCAGAGGTTGCAGGACAAGTTCAGCAGATGGACGAACTCAACGCAATGGGGACCATTGCTTCCTAAGGGGGGAGGTGATCCAGGTGGATGTTGGTGGCCACCCACCTATCCCATTTTGGACCCCCGCAACTGTCTCTTTCAGTTTTTCAGTTTCCGTAATTGTAGCACAATTTACTATTTTTAGCAGTTTTTTCGGGTCCTGAACTTCCGGAGCCGTTTTGAGGCCCTAAACGACGTTTTTTGGGAATCCAGGGGCAACACGGGTCCATGGAACATGGACTGGTGTTGCCGTTCCAACAATGATAGTTCTCGAATAGATCTTTCTAATGAGTTATTGTACGCGTCAAACGGAGATCGTATGCAAAGTTACGACCCCGGGAAATTGATGTACCAATTTACCCAAAACGGGGCCCACAATTTGGCGTTTCATCTTCTAAGGGTCGGTTTTGGAATGTGAAGGGTTTCCATTGTTTCTCAATAATAAATAGGCTTCGAGCCTCATTGTAACACAAGTTCGGAACAGTTCAGAGACATGTAGCCACACATCTCTTCTCAGAGATAGCCTACCATCGTCCTAGCTGGTTTATTTCCAATTCTGGTTGTAAGCATATTTCGGTATTTTCCATTAATGAAATGAAGTGTTATTTCCGCTGCATCTCTTTACTTATGTTTATCACATCTCTGTATTTATGGTTATCTCTGTAATCTATTGCGTTCCTATTTAAATCCGGATCATGCACCCATTCTCCATGGGCCAAACTGGTCTTTGCCATTTCATATTTCAACTGATGCATCTGATACTGCGATGGGTGCCTCTCTTGGGCAAAAAGAGAACTTGTTCAATTATGCAATATACTTTATAAGCAAGAATCTAGCACCTGCAGAATTGAACTACGCAGTCACAAAGAAAGAAATGTTAGCTGTTATACATGCAGTAAACAAATTCAGGCACTATATAACAGGATATCAAGTTTTCATTCATACAGATCATTCAGCACTCAAATACTTAATGAATAAACCCATCACCAATGGAAGAATAACACTATGGTTATTGTTATTGCAAGAATTTAATATCACAATACAAGACCAGCCAGGCAAGGAAAATCAAGTGGTTGACTTTTTGTCCCACATACATTCACCCAACGACCCAAATCCGGTTGTAGACAACTTTCCACACGAACACCTATTTGCCATAACAGTAAAAACACCATGGTTTGCAGACATTGCAAATTATTTATCTTCTGGAAAGTTTCCAACTCAATTCACTAAAAAGTAAAAACGAAAAATTGTTAGAGAAAGCTCTAGGTATAGTTGGGTAAATGGTGATTTATTTTATACTGGTTCAGATCTGATGATTAGAAAATGTGTGCGAGAAGATGAAATATTAGACATTCTAAGAGCATGTCATGATGAACCATGTGGTGGTCATTTTGCAGACAAACAAACAACGTATAAGGTGCTGCAATTGGGCTATTACTGGCCATCCATCTTTAGAGACTCTAAGGCATATGTCAAGCAATGTGACAGTTTCCAAAGAATAGGGAGACCAATCACATCAGATGAGATGCCGCTCAAGCCACAGGTCCTCATAGAACCATTTGAGCAGTGGGCACTTGACTTTTTTGGACCTATTAATCCACCATCAAATGGAAAGAGGTACATCCTAGTATGCACAGATTATGTAACCAAATGGGCGGAGGCCAAAGCAGTGAACAGAGCAACAAAAGATACAGTGGTCACCTTTCTTTTTGAAGAAATCTTTGTAAGATATGGAGTACCCAGACAAATTGTAACAGATCAAGGGGCACAATTTACATCAAAGCTGGTACGAGATCTAACAGAGAAATACAAGATCAAACACAGGAAGTCTACACCATATCACCCTCAAGCAAATGGCCAGGTTGAATCAACAAATAAAGTCCTAGAAAATATCCTGACTAAAACAGTACAGCTAAACAGAAAAGATTGGTTTGAAAAGTTAAAAGATGCACTATGGGCCTATAGAATCACATGGAAGAATACAACTAGTTTTAGTCCATACCAGTTGGTATATGGCAAAGAGGCCTTATTGCCTATAGAGTTTCAGATACTTGACCCGGATAGAGTCAAAGGAGGTTAAATAGTGATGGTTTTGGGGCACATGGTATTGTGCACCCATGGTATTCTGCCCATGGTATTATATGTAATGGAGCCTATAAAAGGCTGGAAGGACTTCATTGTAATGCAATGCTTGGAGGTGAGCGGTGAAGGCTCACTTGGCCGGATTGGCCAGGGTTTTGGCCAAGGATAATGAAATTTCATTATGATTGGGTTTTTCCCCATATTTGGGGTTTTCCTAAATAAACATGTGTGTTCATGTGTTTATGGTTATTGCTGGTTATTTTTATATTTGTTTCTCTCAGTAATTCTCCATAATGAATTTATGTTCTCGGCTAAATTTCTTAACAATTGGTATCGGAGCCAAAGGTTGTGTATTGGCTTCAGAAAAATGCTTTTGTTGCCAAGGGTTATTTAGCCTAGTAGACATAGAAAGGATTGATGCATAGTTTGTTCGCAAATATAATCTAAATGCAGCCAAAACAAGGTTCTACAAAGGCAGATAGATGAAGGCGAGGAAGCTGCAATCTGTAGCGGCCATGAAAGAGTTGTTGCAGGTGAAGAGACCGGAGGTAGAGGATCAGGAGGAGGAGGAGCAGTTTTTGTTATGGGATCCTTCGGCAGCAATAGAGAAAGCTCGGAGTAGATATGTGTCTCGGCGAGGTTGTAAGCAAGAAAGGTCAAGTGGCATGGAAGAGAATGTTGATGCCATGGATATAGATCAACCAAACAAGAAGAATTGTTATCGCGCTCCAGATCCAGATCAAGGCCTCCTAGTGAAGTCACCCCAGGTGAGGGTTTCAAGGATTCATCTCAAAAATTAAAGGCAGTTAAACTTGGCAAGAAGTCAACAAAGAAACAAAACAAGGATGCCGCAATTGAGAGAAGATGGATTAGAATAGCGGCAACAATAAACAAAAAAAAATTAATGAAGTCAAAATTATTGCATGTAAATGGGCATACTACTATAATACCTGGTAAGGCATGTGCACCCCTCGGTAATCATCGGAAAATTCTGGGTTAGACTTAGGTGATAGGGGGGTTGTCGGGTTAACAATACCTCGGGTAAAAGCTTTGAGGGGGGTAAGAGCTAGAGTGAGCGGGATTGTCTCACTCAGCAGGATTGGCTGGAGTTAGTCAAGGAACCCCAAGTCAAGTTTAAGGGGGGAATTGTTAAGTAAACTTGACCCGAATAGAGTCAAAGGAGGTTAAACAGTGATGGTTTTGGGGCACATGGTATTGTGCACCCATGGTATTCTGCCCATGGTATTATATGTAATGGAGCCTATAAAAGGCTGGAAGGACTTCATTGTAATGCAATTCCTGGAGGTGAGCGGTGAAGGCTCACTTGGCCGGATTGGCTAGGGTTTTGGCCAAGGATAATGAAATTTCATTATGATCAGGTTTTTCCCCAGATTTGGGGTTTTCCCAAATAAACATGTGTGTTCATGTGTTTATGGTTATTGCTGGTTATTTTTATATTTGTTTCTCTTAGTAATTCTTCGTAATGAATTTATGTTCTCGGCTAAATTTCTTAACATTATTGCCTATAGAGTTTCAAATACAAACATACAGACTAGCACCTGAACTGGGACTAGACCTGACTGAATCACAACAGCAGTGGATCATGGAACTGAATCAACTATATGAGCATCGCCAGCAAGCCATAGAACATACCACATTGGTGCAACAACAAAGAATGAAGTGGCACGACAGATATATCAAAACTAAGACATTTCACAAGGGAGACTGGGCCTTACTTTTTGACTCCAAATTCAAAGACTTCAAAGCAAAATTCACAACACACTGGCTAGGCCCATATGAAATTGATGAAATCTTTGATAATGGAGCAGTAAAGATCAGAAAAATCGACCAGGACTCCACCTCATTTGTAGTGAATGGACATAGGCTCAAAGTTTATAATAGGCCTATCAGTAAGGAAGCATTTATGAAACAACTAGTAGAGGATGCAGAACTAGAAATTATGGCACACCAGGCTCAGCCATCTTCCAATCTTGTAGATGAATAAAAACAAAAAAAAACAAAAACAAAAACAAAATAAAAATATACATAAAAATATATATATAAAAACATATAAAAATAAATAACTTGTTTGCTAGTGAAAACCAGGAAACTAGCACCAAGCAAACATGAATTCACAGGGGAAAACTAGGGCAACTTGGACTCTATGAATTCTATATTCTTGTTCTACTGTTCTCATATAATTTCAATGCAGGAAACTCTCCACAGACAACTGACTTGAGGACAAGTCAAATCTTAAGCAAGGGGGAGAATTGCATAAGAACTTTAGCTGGAAAGCTGAAGTATAGATGGAACTTGTTTTGTCAACAGAGGGACCTGAAACAAGAAATCATTACAGAGGGACCTGAAAGACCTTCCAATGGCAAAACAACATGTACATATTCCATAAGCATTGCAGAGGGACCTGAGTCAAGAAATCATTACAGAGGGACCTGAACAACAATTCAAGAACCAGAGCATGAAGAACAAGGAGCAGCAATAAATTTTACTTTTCAATCCATCTACAACATTTGATCAACTAATTTCATCCCACTTGTACATACATCATCCAGGGGAGTATATGTATAGTCATTTTGTGCTTGAAAATTCAAATTTTTCTTAGAAATTTTTAGTCTTTGTTAAGTTGAAATTAGTACCTGAGGATATTCATTATCATTTAATATTCTATATTCCCTATAACCCTTATACATCATATTCCATTTCATATCCATACATATCCCATATTTATTTCATGATCATTAACCCCTAAGTATTTTTCTTTAGAAACATAAAAAACCAAACTTGGACAACTTTTCAACCTGCACATACAACTCAAGAATTAGTAATGCTGATAAATTTAAATATGACCCAAGATGGTCATTTTAAAATTATAAAGATGTGCATATAAGCAAAGAAGTCATGCGCTATATGAAAATCCATATATGCCATATGCAAATATATGTACTATAGTCCAAATGGTTATAATATGCATGCGCTATAGTCAAAATGGTGAAGTAAAGATTATATACATATATCATAAACCAAAGCGCATGTATATGATATAAACTAAAGCGCATGATATAAGGTAAAGCACATATATATGATATAAGGTAAGGTGTACAAGGAGAAGCCCGCGTGCAAAACATATGGCAAGACCGCGCACAAAGACAAAGTTGTGATTGCATATGTGGCAGTGGGGTATTGCATATGGATTAACGATAATTGCACATCGCTCAAACTCATTGTATACGAACGCATTGTTTAAAATCATTGCATATGAGAATGAGTGAGGAGCATGGTTATAAACACACGACGGCAGCAATCATATTGTATGCAGCCAAGGGTAAGCAACTAAATCAAATGACATCAACAAAACGACAATCCCGGCCAGCACATAGGTATAGGGTAAACACCGTGGCATGGCGACTATTTTCTATTGGACTATGCGTTGTGCAGGAGTTATGCGCATACGTTCAAATTAAAACTATGATTCGGCCATCCTGATGACACAGTCAGGCGACTGGTCAATAGGACACTCATACCAACCATACATTGTAGCACCAATGAACAAAGTGCATAGTACACCCATGAAATGGTCATAAACTAACTGACGGTTCTTGCACTTTTCAAACTCATTCTTCATTGCCGAATAGCTCAGAACGATGGTGTTTGGAGCTGCAAGCTAGTGAAAAGGAAATCGAAGCGGGTTTGAGAAGATTTAAGAATGAAAATTGCCCGAACTTAACGCTGAGTGATCACTGAATTTTCAGGATCCATTCAGGTAATGGTGTAGTTTGTTTAAGCTCGGCAACTA
This sequence comes from Pinus taeda, assembly GCA_000404065.3. Taxonomy (NCBI): domain Eukaryota; kingdom Viridiplantae; phylum Streptophyta; class Pinopsida; order Pinales; family Pinaceae; genus Pinus; species Pinus taeda. The sequence continues at coordinate 6,359 of APFE030011292.1, forward strand.
TGGAATGTAGTTGTAAAGTGCCTGTAATTAATGGTTAATGATTTTGCCCTTGCCACCAGTCAGTTGAACGAAGCAACAGGGATTTGGAGCGCCGTTTAACACTCCTCAGTGCTCGTTGACAACCAGGTAATGCCAAAAACACGCATTAACTCCAGCAGTGATTCGGTTGACAGCAGTTAATAAATATGGCGATAAGATTCGCTCGTAAATCATGGCATAGAACACTAGTAAATAACGCAGAATTTAAGTTTAAACTTGTTGCATGGATAACACGTTAGGGGTATGGGGAGCGCATGTGAAGTTTTGTGAACCAAAATGGAGTGCAGTGTTGTAAATCACAACAAAGTTCATAAAAATGAGGAGGCAGAGTCTACCTCATAGTGCCGAAGATATGATATGTTTGTTTTGATTGCACGTTGTTGGTTAATTGAGCATTGTTTTGATTGCGCATTGTTGGTTGATTGAGCATTGTTTTGATTGTGCATTGATACGCATCCTTTGTTTTGTTGCGCGATGTCATTATTTATATAATTTATCATATGCCTGTGTATGGAAACGGCCCGTATGGTGAACAAACATAATGGATGTGTCTCTGTTATGGACCTTTTTGCCACTGTGCGTCTTTGTTTTGACTAAAACAATGGGTTGAAGTCTGTGTGGGCCGAAAGAGCTGTGTCATGTTTAAAAGAAGAGTTGTGTAATGTCTAAGACCGAGTGCTGACTGCCAAAGAGAGTAAAGGCCGAGCCATTTAAAATTCATTTTAAATGCGCTATTTGTGTTTTTCAATTTGTTTTGAGGCCGAAGCACTGTTTTTTTTCCAAGCTTTTAGATAAGTAGGCCGAGAGAATTTTGTCGATTTTCAAATTTTTATGTTAAGGTTGAGAGCCATTTCAATGAGCTGCTAGTTTTAAGAGCTTGTATGTACACAGTCGAAACACTATTTGTTTTTAATGATTGTATATGCACAGTGAACATATGGCTTGATTTTGGTGACAGTGTAGGGTGATGGGCATACATGGAATAGTATGAGAATAATGCCTAAACAAATACATTAGAAAACTAAGGACCCTTTATGAAAAAATGGTTTTCATATGTATTTTGTTTACCAGAACAGAGTTTAGCATATTAACAGGGATATACAGGTGTTTGATTGCTTGAACATGGATTTAAAACAATGCTGTTGCAGAGAAAGGGTAAACAGAGGCTGAAGAAATCAAAGTTAAATTGTTGTGAAGAAGCAGGTAAGCTTCTATGTTTTCAGAATTTCATTTTGAAAAGAACAATAGTCATAAAAATTTTATTGTCGAGATGAAATTAGTAACAGCAGAAGCATACATTCACTGGTTTTCAGAAACAATGTCAGCCAGAGTAGAGCCAAAATTTCAGATAGAGAGATGGGGGAAGGAAACCTTAGAAAAAATTTACCAAGTGGGGATGATAGGCCTTTTACAAAAATTTGATGGTCACTCTGAAGAGATAACCAGGGACTTTATAAACAATTTCAGTCAAGACCAGACACGGGTAGGAGATGTTATTATTCTCGTGACTCGGGAATACCTTTCCAAAGCATTAGATATACCAATGATAGGTGAGAAATATTACAAAGACCTGCACTTCAAGGAGAAAGCATGGACTTTCTTTCTTGAGAAGAACCGAAAGGGGACTTTTGATAGAACAAAAGGGATACCAAGGGAATGGTTCAAAGAACCATGGGGTGAGTTGGTTTTTGTCATCTAGAAGTTTTTGACTTGTGATAGAGGATATAGCATTGCCCACTTGTATCATGTCAGGCTTCTACAACATATTAAGGGAGAGGATAGGATTAACTTGCCATATTTCCTATATAGGAGCCTCTTGAAAATGATTGAAACAGTGAGATAGGAACACAGGCCTAAATCAGGACAGATTTACCACCAAGGATTGATCAAAATCCTAGTTGAGTATCAGGTGAGGTCACAAGGCATAGTATGGAGAGAGTTCATGTCTAAAAATCAGTTCATTGAACAGATTAATGAAGTACAAGATAAAATAGAGCAGGAAAATAGAGGATTGATGAATTCACCCTTGTTTCCCAGAACAAGAGCTAAAAACATGGCCATGCAGGAAAATGAAACATATGTTATGTCTATTCCTAGAAGATTTAGGAATAAAAGTCCCATTGACTTAGACAAGGAAGTAGAAACATATTCTCCAAGAAAACAAGAAGAAAATGACATTGCACAAGAAATATTTGAGAGGGATTCTTAATATGATGATGCAGCAGCAGCATCATTAATGAAAACAACACAAGATTTTGAAAAAGAAATCAATTTGGGAAGAATTAGGGACTTAACTGACCAATTAGAAATTAGAAAAATCTTGGAAAAACAATTAAAAGAGGAAAACAAGGCAAATAAGAAGGATAATGCTAGGTTGGTCAAAGCAAATGAAAAGTTAAATGAAGAGTTAGGGAGACTGAAACGGAAAAATGATCTACTTTCTAAGCAAGCATTTAAATGGCTAAAGGAAAAGAACATGTGGCAGGCAAAGTATGAAAAACAGAAGGTAAAAGCAGCTTTGTTCAGGGAGAGACATAACTTAGGTTTGGATTGTTTGGTCAGGGAAGCATCTACAGGTACAGCATCTACTACAGAGAGAAGAGGATCAAAGAGGAGTAAGCAAGCATGGGGACATGCTTGATGATAAGCAAGGGAGAGATGTTGGGCCTTAATTTTGGTATTATTTTTGCTCTAAGAAACTTACTAATCCATCTATTTACCATCTATTTTCACTTCATTCATCCCATTTTGATGTATATTTGATATCCATTCAGGTATTTAATTTTAATTTCTCAATTTCTAAAGTTTTTATGAAAGTTTGGTTTTAAGTGCAAATTTGGCAGATTCAGAAATTCCCGTAATAGCTCTATGGTTGATGTGGTTGCAGGACACTTGGGCACGAATTGAATGCATGGATGGATAGCTTGAGAACTAGGACTAAACCAGCTATGCTTAGTTCGAACAGAACAAGCTTTATTAGACCCATTTGGTGCTAGTCAATCATGACTAGTCATTTAGAAATCCCATAGAAATAGGGTAGTTTTGAGATTCTATGGGATTGGTCATATTTCTTGGGATGGGAGTAATGAATTCGACTTAACTAGATGGATTAGAGTAAATGGGTTTGTCAGAGTGAATATAGATCAATTTGTTTCATGAGACTTCTTATTTAAGAGCCAAAACTTTGATGGCTTATGTATTGACTTATTATACTTTTATGTTGTGACACTTTTGGATTGAAGAGTTAATTTGAAGACTTGTGCTAGTATTATTTTGTTGTTCATTGCTATGGATGTTTGACTTAATTTGAGCTTCTGATATCACTTCTCAAGTGTGCAAGGCAAGGGTGGAGGGCCCCCATTCCAAGCTAAGTACACTTCCTTGTTAACTAGTTTTATTTCTTGTAACTGTTTATTGTAGAACTGGTTTTTCAAAGCTTTACTTTAGATTTCTTTATGGTTCATGCATGGTGATTGATTTCATTAGTTCTTAGCTTATTCATCACTTTATTAAGTTGGAAAAACAAGTGTTCAAGTTGAGCATCCCTTCTACTAAAATGATAAATTAAAACTAGTTTCCTCTGTTTGCATGCAAGTAGTTTCTCATTGTGATTTTGGTATTGAAATGAATGACTTATGATGAAACACCTTATGTGTCTCTTAAGTTAAGAGCTTCTTTCATTAACAATTTATCCATCTTAAATTCTTGGTTTTAATCTCTGATTCATTAAGTGGTAGTTGAGGCAAAAGTGGACTTCTTGAGTCAAGAACCATTTCAATATTTTTCCTCTTTTTAAACTAATTGAATTAGAGTTGTAGGATGTATTGCTTTAAGCTTTTGAATAACTTCTCTTTCAAGGTTGGATTACATCTAATCTTCACATATAGTGAATTTGCCTCAAAGCATAAACAACCCGGATTGATAAGAAATAATTGTGTTAATTTAGGTAAACAAATTAGCTCAACAATTGTATTATTTTTCAATTCCTAATTGAGCTCAATATTTTGTTATAAATAAGATGGTTTTCATTAATTCTTCACTATGATCATTCTCATCGTCACCATTATCATCTCATGCCAATTGAGCTCCCACTTGAGTTTTATCTTACTTTTTTTGTTTTTCTGCATTTTGAGAGACAAGAACATGATTGTTGAAGCACAAGGACATCAAAGGACCCATCCCACAGAGGGGGATTTGCAGACCCATGTTGCAAATCTTCTTCACCAGGTGTTTCAATAAAATTATTATTCATTTGAAAGATTACATTGGGTTATTACACTTTTTTTTGCTGTTATATGTTTTGAGCTTGTATCAAATATTTTCTTGTAGGGTTTTATCATGTTTTATTGCAGATATGAAGCATAGAAGCAACCACATTTTGTTTCTAGAGTCACTTGTCACCAGTGAATTAAGTGAAGCATTTTTGGCACACTTTTCTGAAATATTTATACTAACACCATTAATCTTAATAAATTATCCAACTCTACAACTTCAAGTAGTAAGATGTCAATTAATAATGCTCTAGCGAATTTTGAGCAAGAGGAAACAATACATTAAAAGTTAAAATACATGAGCATTAAATGCTATAATTCTCTCTTTTCAAACCTAAAACAAAAAAAACCATTAAAATATCAATCAATTATGTTGTTTGGATTTTAAGGAAAAGGAGACAACCCATTAAATCTTAAGACATGAACGTTCAATATCATAATTCTCTCCACAGGGCAAGATAAAATTATTAAAATAAGATATTAATCCATTATGTTCAAGTGGATTTCCATAATTCTCCTTTCAAACACAAGACAAGATATCCTTATTAAAATAAGATGTTAATCATTTATGTTCAAGTGGATTTTTAAGGAAGACCGGACAATACATTAATTAATTGTTAAAAGAAATGAACATTGAACTTCATAATTCTCTCCATTCTATCATATGACAAAAAAATATTAAAATATTCAAATATTTTTTAAACCAATATACTGCAGGATTTCTATTCTTTGGGATTGTTTTGTAATTTCATCTTTGCAAACTATATTTTTGTAACATATAACATCTTTAACACTCGAACTATCCTAGTTATAGTAATTATATTCTAGTTATTTAAGTTAAATTACAATTTTTTTTCAATATAATATTTCTTAGTTTTAATATATTATCATTTAAATATTTTAGTAGATTTCGAGAGAGAGGTTATCGTACATTCAGTGTTAAAAGACATGAAGATTGAACACCATAACTCTCTCCCTTTTAACATAGAGTAAGAAAAAATTATTAAAATATTAAATGTAATTTTTAAATAATATACTTGCAAGAATTATTTTAATCATGGTTATAGTAATTGTATTTTAGTTGTTTAGTCATTTAGTTATTTTACGAATTTTTTAATATAATATCTAGTTATGAATTTTTTACATTTTATAAAATTTTGTTTAACATTTTGATTTAAGTTTAAGTGTTTGTAATTGTATTAGAAAATATTATATAAAAAATTGTAATATAATTATATACTTACTATAGTTCTAAAATCTTATATAAAATTGGTCAATTTTATGTGTTACAGAAGAAAGTTTGTAAGGTTAGAAAATTTAAAAACATCTATAATTTTCTCTTACAAATATATGGTTTAAAAGAAAATTTAATATTTTAATAGTTTTTTCTTGCTATATACTAGAAGGGAGTGAATTATAGCATTCAAGGTTCATATCTTTTAACATTTAATTTATTGTCTTTTTTTCATTAAAATCTACAAGGTACAAGATTCAATTGGTGCATCATATGGTACGAGAACAATCGGAGAAGAGTCAAGCCAAATACAAGGTGAGACATGACAAGCATCATGTTGACCACAACTTCTAAGTGGGATATCAAGTTTGGCTATATGTCATCAAGGAAATACTTCAAGGTGAAGGCAAAAGTTTCAAGCCAATCAAATATGGTCCTTTCAAAATCTTGGAGAAGATTGGTAATAATTATTTCTGATTAGATTTTCCACCATACATGAAATTTTTTGTTGTTGTGAATGTGGAAAGCCTAAGATTATATGAGCCCCCTATGATTAAATATTAATTTTCTCCTTGATATTTAATCATAGGGGGCTTATATAATCTCAGGTTTTCCATATTCACAACAACAAAAACTCTGATGTACGATGGCAAATCTAATTGGAAAGAATAATTACCAATCTTCTCCAAGATTTTGAAAGGACCATATTTGATTGGCTTGAGATTTTTACCTTCACCTTGAAGTATTTCCTTGGCGATATATAGCTAAACTTGATCTCCCACCTAGAATTTGTGGTCAACATGATTCTTGTCATGTCTCACCTTGTACTTGGCTTTCTCCAATTATTCTTGTACCATCTTATGCACCAACTAAATCTTGTACCTTGTAGATTTTAATGAAGAAGAGACAATAAATTAAATGTTAAAAGATATTAACATTGAATACTATAATTCTCTCCCTTCTAATATATAGCAAGAAAAACTATTAAAATATTAAATTTTCTTTTACCATATATTTGTAAGAGAAAATTTTGGATGTTTTTAAATTTTCTAATCTTGCAAACTTTTTTTTTGCGACACATAAAATTGACCAATTTTATATAAAATTTTAGAACTTATAGTAAATATATAATTAATATTACAACTTTTTTTTAATTAATAATTTCTTGAATATCAAGTGTGTCTAAATACATAGGAACACTTATAATTAATCAAAAATTAAACAATCTTTTATAAATAAAATTAAAAAATTAAAATTAAAAAAAAACCAAAACAAAACAAAACAAAACGAGTTTAAATTTTTACTTCTTATATAAGTGTATTCTCATAATCTAAAGATAATTGCGAAATATTCAAATGAATTTAAAGCAAAATTTTCTAAAATAAAAAATCTCAAGTGTGTTCTAAATTTTATTAAATTTTATCCTCTTGATACCAAGTGTGTTAAAATTTTTAAAAGATAATTGCAAAATAGTTTAAGATTATTTGTCAATGCTTATGTGTAGGGGGTTGGCTTAGAGCAATTAGGAGTAGTATTCTCAAGTAGAAGCAAGATCTCCAATTTCATCTTTAGATTCCATGATCTTCACTAGCTTGTAGGGGATCATGTATGCATTCTACGGCTGATTAGATAGAATGTTTATGTATCTACTTTCTTTATTCTTGGAAATTCATACACTTTGTGACACACCATTTGATGGACCTACGGAAATATCTATGGAGCAGTAGCTCCTTGTCTCAGGAACATTTCCCGGAACAACACTTCTCTCTCTACGAAAAAAAGAAAAGGAAAATGAAAAAAACCAATGTTAAAAGTAAACACATTATCTCAATATTGTCATTACTGCTAAAATTGATTAAATGCATATAGTAATAATTCCACCTTAAATCAATTTGGTTGTGCAAGTAATGATGATTTCATTATCATCATTATTTGTGAGTTGAGAAAAAGACTCGTATTTACCATGACCAGACTCCCCTCAAAATTCAAGATGAGTTGTGGGAAGTAGAGGATGGGGTAGTAGGTGAGTAGGCATGTTTGTCGGAGTTAGAAGTGTTTGTAGTGGCTACAACTTAGGTGCTTGATGTGGGGCACACTTGTGGTTCCTAAAACCAATATTTGTACATGATTGATTTATTCTATCATATATGGTCTCTCCTTAACAAAGTATTGTTTAACAAACATGATGCCATGGATTAGATTCTCTTAGTGTTGGATGATATTTAGCTTTAACTCATAGATATGAATGATTAGATGGCATACATAGACGTTGGTGTTGCTCCTCATTCTCGTTCTAACCAAAACAACCCAAATGTGCTCGTGGCCATTGAGGTGGATGCTTCCATTTCTTCTTAGTTACTATTATGCTCATGCACTCTTGGTTACTTTTGTTTTTAGTTGCTCAAAAGGTTGTTAAAGTGATTTTGATCTATCTAGTTAGTAATTTTGTTATCCTCTAATATATATGATAATTTCTATTAAGTTTGATTTTTCATTGCACTCGAAATTAGTGAAAATTTATTTTCACTAATAATATCTTGTTTCGCTAATAATTTGATTTCCCTCACAACAAACCAAAAGTAAACAAAAACTTAAAATATATGTTATCTTCTATTAATAACAAAAGTATTTAGCTTACCAATAATACGATGATATGTTATTTTCTATTAATAATAAAAGTATTTAAATTACCAATAACATGATGATTTCAATATTTACACATTAGATAATTTCACTATTTACATACTAGATAAAAATCTAAGGGTATGTATGAAAATGAATACAAGAGCATGATATTTTTGAAATCTAAAATTTTTATAACTTCATACAAATAATGAATGATATTCAATTCTTTTTCACTTCTTCCATGTTTACATTGCTGGTTTAAATTTGATTAAAAAAGGCAATCTCGTATTTAATGGTAAAGGGCATGCTTGATTTAATGAAAATGTGAATTAATGTTTTTCCCAAATTCAAAGTACGATTATCCATTTAACAAAACTACATCAAGTAATCGAATTTCAAATTTTAGCTTGTAATATTCAAGGCACTTTCCTGGTATTAAAAAGTTTTACATAGTTATTTCTATTAGGTTCCTATACTAATAGGTGTCATTTTTCATGATTGACTGTGGAAATGCCAAATATGATCATCCTTTCCATGCTGCAAAGGTTCCATATTTTCAAAAAAATAAAAAATTCAAGAAAAAGAGAAAGGAAAGGAATCCCAATGAAAGACCAGGAAAGTGGCTTGTCAAAATCCTACTATTGTACTACATATTGCAAAGCAAGTTCAGAATGTGTAATCACTGACTTTCTCACCATTGATGAATAACTAGACAGTTCAACCCTGGCTAGATCATGTTTAAATTTCTTGTTTTAGAATAGAGAATAAGGTCTGCTTAAACAGTTCAAGCTTGGCAGATCACTAGATGAGATAGAGAATTAAAGGGCCCAACTGCTCAATCTGAACCCTTGGAAGAGATAAGGATAGATTTAGATAGGAGGGCAGCCAAAAAAAAAGAGGAAATCATGGTTTGCTAGTTCAAATGCACCCAATCAAAATGAAGAAAAAATGTTAGGAATTGTAGAAAGGGTAAGTAGATTGAAGTTGCAGAAACAGGTCTATCAGCAGTGTCATCTTTTTGAATATGATCTATTTTTGGATATCTCAAGTGCCATGGCAAAGGTGTGATCAGATGTTCCATGTCTAACTCCCCCCTCTCTCCCCTCATAATAATCATTCACTAACATCCCTCAAATAGATTGGGATCTGCTCAAACTCTTAACCTCACTCCATTTCTATAAAAGCTTAAGTGAAACTTCAGGTTTACTTAAAAGCTCAAAGCCACATTTCTTGTGTAAAGTTGTATTTCTCCCCACACCCCCAAGTCCAGGTGATTCAACTTCATGCACCTAGCATTTCCCCTCATATTCATATTAACATGTTAACCCTATTATATAACTCGCACTTATATTTCCCCTCCCCTATTTTATACATAAATACATAAAAAAACCCAAGAAATGTATAATATCCCTACCTTTGGCAACTATAGCCATATAGCAAAAGTTTCGGGAATGATAATGTTTAGCATAAACGTATCATAACCCTCCGTGTCATTGGAATTTATTTAACCCCCTATTAAATAAATAACCACCCCTAACCCGTCCACATAAACCATGTTTTAACCCCATGCGCATAATTAAACTGGATTTTAATTAACATTTGGTTAATTAAATAACCATACCCCGATAGCCCAAAGTTTTCAACCCCCGGGAAACATTACAAAAACATTAAAATAATACGCGGGCCCCGTTTCAGAAACCTCTGCCAACTCACAATCCCGTCGACCGTTAGATCGCGCCCTCAAGATCCAACGGATCACAGTAATATCAGAGGCGCCCCGATGTCCCGACATTAGTACTCGATGGACAACGGTATTCCTGCCGTACCCGGGGACACCTGTCGCATTTTTATTGCATCGGACCCGCTCTGACATAAACCACCCCCATACCAAAAGCGGTCCGATGAAAACCATCGGGGGCCCAACCTACCTTCTAGCCAAGTACCTGGCTCTTAAGCTGAAGCCACTTGTGGGCCGTATTGAGTCCTTCTTGAAGGACTCCGCATCCTTCATCTCGGATCTCAAGGATATTAGGCTGGACCCCGAGGACATTCTTGTCAGCTTTGATGTTGTCTCCTTGTACACGTGCATTCCCATTATAGAAGCCATGGAAGTGATATATCGCCTAACAGATCCGGACACTGCGCGTCTTGTTGAGGTTTGTCTCACTTCCACATTCTTCTGTTTCGAAGGGGAGTTCTATGAACAAACCTGTGGTGTTGCCATGGGTTCCCCCCTCTCCCCGATCGTGAAATCTTTTTATGGAAGCATTTCGAAAAGCAAGGCTCTTGCCTCGGCCGTCTCCTTCCCTCAGCTGTGAAAAGGTATTAGATGAAACACCTACATGTCCATCTGGCCCAATGGCCAAATGAAAAAGGGGGAGTTGGGTCGTTTCATGGATCACCTCAACGGCCAGTTCCTCTGCCATTAAGTTCACCATGGAAAAGGAGGTCAATGGCAGCCTCCCTTTCCTGGATATTCTTATTTCCAGGAGGTTGGACGGCTCTCTCTCCCACGCAGTGTTCCGTAAGAAGACACACACAGAGCAGTATCTTCATGTGGATTCCCATCATTTCCCTGCTCAGAAGATGGGTGTTCTCAACACCTTGGCTACGCGTGCCCTCAGGATTTCGGATAAAGAAAACCTGGATAGGGAGAGAAACCACCTCCTTGATGTCTTTGTGGAGAACGGTTACAGCAGGCACCTTGGTCGGAAGGTTTTCCTTACAGCCTCCAAAAATGCGTTTAGTAATAAAGAACCTAAGGAGCGCCATGCTGGTGTCCATCTTCCATATATCCAAGGGACCACGGATAGGATTGCACGGATCCTTAGGAGGTTTGATATCCCCTCAACCTTCAGGCCTCTCAGAACCATTGGTAACTCCCTGAGGTCAGTAAAGGATCCGGTCGACCCCAAAGACATGAAAGGTGTCTATTTGATTCCTTGCTCTTGTGGGACCCCTTATATAGGGGAAACAGGGCGCTCTATCCAACAGAGAATTTGTGAGCATGCAGCAGACCTGAGGCATGGTAGAATAAAGTCCTCAGCTCTAGCAGAGCATGTGGACAAAACTAAGCATCATGTCTGCATAGAAGAGGCCAAAGTCATTGCTAGGGTGGATCGGTTTCATCATCGCAAGTTAAGGGAAGCTATTGAAATTGAGCAAAGACCCATCAATCTCAACAGAGATGATGGGTGGAAGGTAAGTAGAAGTTGGATCCCTGCGTTGTCGTCTTAAGGTTTCTTCCTCCCCCCTCTGCTCTTCTTAGGTGCTTTCTTTGGGTGGGCGTGGTTTTTTCTTGTGAGTCTGGTCTCGCGTATCGTTGGCCGTATTGTTCTTCGTAGGATTAACCTCTTGTTGTGCATTATCTCATTTTTATGTAGAATTTACTAAATTGAGCGTAAACTATTCATCAATTATTACTAATATTATTAATAACAACATTAAACCAAATAACCATTCAATTAACATTCTCATCATTATAATTTTAAATTCATTAGTATAGTCCCATATATAATATATTAAAGAATATTAATACATATAACCATAACATAGTAATTTCATTTAGGACTTATATAGATTAATTTGAATATATTAATTAATTAATTAATATTTAATTCTAATATTATTAATTATATATAGTATTACTTTATACATATAACATTTATAATTAATTTACATATAATGCATTATTATTTTAATCAATTAATAAATTA
>APFE030011295.1:8568-48526 GCA_000404065.3 Pinus taeda
TTTTATCTAGTAGATATTTCTAAGAACTATAATTTTAAGTATATTAATCTAAAAATTTCCATGCCTCAAGAGTTTGGTACTAAATCCATTTATTCATTTCAAAGTTCATTTTGAACATTAAGAAACCATAACCTTACTCAAAATTGTGTTGCCAAATTTCTGCCAAAAAACCAATTTGTCTATTAATTAGACTACTCCTATATCAATTATTTTTAAAAATATTCTAATAATTTTATATTTAGTAATTTTTATGATTTTAAAAACTGACAATGTCAAGAAAATCTAAAACTAATCACAAAATTACCCATTTCCAAGGCGGTTTGTTCTGTTGCGATAATTTTTTTTACTTAGTCTAAACTAATAAATAAAATTCTTTTTCTCAGGGCGATTACTTTCTAGATTGCGCTGAGAGTCTTATAGACAATTCTTGTATGACACTTAATATAGATTAAAATAAAAATAAAATATTCTTTAAAAATAAAAGACTACTGTGGAATATATAATATATTATATACTTTATTATATATATATATATTATATATAATATTATATTATATATATACGATAGATAGATAGATAGATAGATAGATAGATAGATAGATAGATAGATACGAAGTAACTTGTTGTTGATATTAAAAACATAAAAAATATTTCACTCTCACTCTTAATATATAAATCAAAATATTCCCTTGTCCAATATGAAATAAAATTATTTTATATCAATTTTTTAGTTTTTTTAAATAATTAAAATAATAAACAGAATAAAATGATATTATTTTTTATGTACTTAAATAAATTATTTTTTATATCCATGTTAACCAATCTTATTTTTAATATCAACTTTAGAAATATGAACTATAGAAAAAAATAAATGTAAATCATAAATTAATATTTCAATATTATAAAATCAAGTATTATTTAAATTTATTTAAAAAAGTCTCAATAGGAAAAAAAGGTTTAATATGGATAACATAATCTACAATATCTCAATACTAATGTTAACTAAATTATTTCAATGTCAATAATTTATAGATTATATATGATTTAGAATAATAACAACAACAACCATAATAAGTCTATATATTATACTAAGTAATTTAGAAATTAAATGCTTATTTTTATATCATTTCAAGTCTCACTATTTTATGTCCACAAGGTCTCGGATAGATAGTGATCGGGTCTCTGTTCACACACTCCTTGATGTTAAGTCACTAGTTCAATTCCCCACCCCAATCAGGATGATATATTAGACAAGATGTACATGTGGTCCTACCAAACTTTCAAAAATAGAAGTATCACTATTTTACATTTGACCCTTTTGTTAAGGGTCAATTTTGAATAGAGAAAATATTTGTTGGAATTGCATGTTTAAGTTATTTTATTCCATGTATTCAAAATATTTTGAAGGGATTATATCCATATATGTATTCAAAAATGAAATTTGAAAATGTGTGTGTGTGTGTGTGTGTGTGTGTGTGTGTATGTGTGTGTGTGCAGTCTAACTTATAGATGAAATGGTATTTTTCATGACATTTTTTTATATTAATTTTAATCATAATCCGGCATATATTTTTCAAAACTTGAGTTTAAGTTATTTAATTTATAGAATTCGAGTGCCGAGGGTTTTTCAGGTTGTTGAATTCATTTATGCATTAAAAATTATATTTTAAACAATCAAAACCCACATTCTTGCTTCAAATTGTATTGCCAAATTCCATTGAGAAAACCTATTTCATATATAAATTAGATTATGCGTGTATATATATATATATATATATATATAGAGAGAGAGAGAGAGAGAGAGAGAGAGAGAGAGAGAGAGAGAGAGAGAGAGAGAGAAGAGATCGATCTTAACCACTAATCTATAAGTCCCTAGATATATGTAATCTTTGGAGATTAATTTTTTAAAGTTGTGTTATATAAAAAGGGTTTTCTCCTCAAGATATTTTATCTCTCTCAGACCTTGCTAGGTCTATGGTTAAGACGAATTTATTCTTGCTTTAACAAAAATATGAAACATATATCTAAAAACTTGAGTTTAGGTTGTTTAATCTGTAGAATTTGAGTACCCCAAGGGATTGTTAAGGTGTCAAATCAATTTATGCTCTTAAAAATATATTTAAAAACAAATCACAATCTTACTTAAAATTGTATCTCGATATTTAATGAAAATGATCATTCCATCTACAAACTAGATTAGGTCTTTAATTTATTATTTAAACAAGTTATTTTTATTTATTTAAATTCAACAAATATATTAAAAAAAAAAGAGAGAAATGAGTATTATTTACTCATTAATGTTTCCATAATACTGTACATATTTTGACAAATAGTTTTAATTCTAATGGTTAAAACTAAAATTTAAAATCAATAATATTAATATGTCTCATATTAAAAGTGTTTCATCTTAAATAATTACTTAAAAATAACTAATTTTCTTAAAATGATACAAACATTAACGATGTTAAATAAATTTTAAGTGTTCATATATATATAGAAATTATTTGTATTATTTGAAAATTATATATGATAATATTTTAATAAACACTTAAAGGTATATATATGGATATGCTATGTGGTCCTTTTCATTTCTTGTGGATTATGAATGTAATTTTTAATGAGTTTCATATATATATATATATATTATTATTATATATTAAATTTAAATTATTTTATTTATGGTGTTGAAAAATGCTTGAAAGTTTAGTGGGAAAAATGTGTTCGGTTAAAATAATAAAATAATATTTATTTTAAGAAATCAAAAGAAATATTAATAATAAAAAATAAAATATTAACCATAAATAAAATACTTTAGTTTTTATTTTAATTTTTTATCAACATTATAAAAAAATAAAGTAATCAAAAGCTAATAATAATAATAATATTTTTCTTGCATTCATTACTTAATATAGAATTGAGAGATGGTATGTAATATATATATATATATAATATATATATATATATATATTAAACATCCTCTGTACACCTCGCGTATAAATAAATAGGATTTAAAATTCTAGCTTGTGAAATTCTAAATTACTAGCATGTGAATTCTCAATTACTTATTTCATATTCATTAACTTATCATTAGATAAAATTATCTTCATTACATATAATAAATGTATAAATGGAATAGAAAGTCACATAATGTAATCACAATTATTGCAACATATTAACATAAAGCTTTCTATTATAACCTTGCCTCTGTATCTTTCTCATTTAATTAGGCTAGTTAATAATTTATCTGATGATGTATGTGTCATCTTCATGCAACGTAGAAATATCATCAAAATAAAAAAATTAGGCAAACAAATAAATGGACACTAATACCCTAAAATCCTCATAGGGGAAAATCAACCAAAAAATATTTTATTAAACATTTCGCGAGGGTGTTCACATGGACTCAATGGTAGTAAGGGAGTCCATTCCTTGACCATTGTTAAAAATATTACAAAGAAATAGCATCTTTAATTCATCATAACTAGCTAGAAGCCCTTACATTAATCATGTTATCAAAACACTTTACCCCACAATTCCTCTAGTAGTTTGTCTTCATGGCCTAGCCATCTCCGGCAATGGAATATCATGCATTTGGTAAACCTTCACTCTACATGGGTCATTATTCATTCATAATGTCCTTATTTCTTATGATAGTGTTAACTATAATCCATTTTTGGTTGTTGTATGAAGAATATGTTAAACACTATTATTTCATCATTCGCATAAATCACATTTCTCCCCTGCAAATTCCGCCACCAACAACTCTGACATCATGATTATATAAAATCTTTATTAAATAAAATAATAAATATTTTTTGTTTATTATTCATGCATCTTTTCATGTGCATCAATAAAATGGATAACAATCTATCAAGACATGCTTCTTTTATTGGCACCGCACATACATTAACTATAAGCACATAATTACAAAAATATGTCTATTTATCTATGCATGTGTATGTATATGACACATGACTATCCATCCAAATCTCACATGTATAAATTAAAATGCATAAAGTTTATTAAGGCATGTCTATCTATACATATCTCTCATGCATTATAAGAAACAAAATAGTTACATTTTCCATTTTTCCATAATCATATGGTAATATCTAAGTATCTCTTTGCACAATAAAATGGAAATATTTTCAAAAGATAAACACTACAACTACTATTGATTTTTTCACATAAGAACCCATTTTTTTCGAAAGGAAAAATCACTGCAAGTATCCATATTTTAAAAGAAAACTATCACAATAGTTATTACCCTTGTGCATGCAAATACATATTCTTATTCAAAAGTAACTATCCCAATAGCTATTATCTTGGTGCACGTAAACACATATTCTTTTCCCAAAAGGAAGTTAACATAATAGCAATTATTCATGTGCATATGAGCACATATTCTCCTTCAAGAAATCTAGGAGAATATCCATTTTTTATATGTTTACAAACACAATCTCTTTCAAGAAAACTAGCATGGATTCTTATCCTTGTATGCACAAGATTCATATAAAACCTTTCAAGAAAATAACCTTGATCCTTACCGCTTCATGCACAAGAATTCATATGTAATCTTTCAAGAAATATCATACTTACTTATATTTTATGCAAAAGATTCATATGAATTCTTTTCCAAAACATGAGCATAGTTAATTTATCCTTTACCATGTAGTGTTTTCCGTGAAAATAACATGGCTATTTTTCTATGAAAACAAAATTTATATGTATTTTTTTCCCAAAATATTAGCATATTTAATTTATATTTTACCATCTAGTATTTTCCACGAAAATAACATGGCAATTCATATGCATTATGTTGTGGCAGCTACAACCACCCTCTAAAATTTTTCCTTAGCTTCGTTTTGGAGCCTCCCTATGGACCATCCTCAGCAACATGTCTTGCACTGTCAAGCACGTCAGCTTCAGCTATTTCATAGTCTTTTCAACCTATGCATGCATGTTTGTTCCACCTCCTTCACAGGTTGGTTTCCACACTTAGTGTCAGTTGTTGGTTGAGTAGCTCCCTCTGTGAATTGTTCAATTTTGGAGGGTAACCATCCTTCCCTCCAAAAATTACACAAATCCAACTGGGCTCCAAAATTTTGCAATTCTTCATGATAGTCTTCCTCTAAAAAGTTGTGCAATTCATCCTAAGAAAACTGCTCAACCCATAAATTGCGTAATTCTGGGCAGTAGTCACCTGTTGCTCCCAAAAATTGTGTAATTCCACTACGACAATGAACTTCATATCTAGAAGAAATTGCGCAAATCTCGTCAGGTGGTCTGCTGGGATCAGAATTGTGCAATACAATTAAACAAGTTTCCTTGAGAAAATTGCGAGGTCTGACCCAGGACAACTGCTCAACATATAAATTGTGCAATACAGTCACACATGCTTCCATTAAAAAATTGCAAGGTCTAACCCAGGACAACTACTCAACTCATAAATTGTGCAATATAGTCATAAAAGCTTCCTTGAGAAAATTGCGAGGTCTAGCCCAAGACAGCTGCTCAAGCCAGAAATTGTGCAATCGTGGGAGACAGACACCTGTGCCTCCTAGAAATTGTGCAATCCCTCTAGGAAAACCATTTATGCTCAGCACAAAAACTACACAGATTTTCATCCCAGGCTCGTAGACCAATGCGTGTGCCTTTAGGTTGACCGGTTCCCTCCGGGACCAAGAAAAAATTACTTGCATGCATGGACTGCTTTTCCCAAGGAAGCATGCAAAGGAATCCCTTGATTCAAAGATCTATTTTTAACAACTAGAGGTTACATGCAAGGATCATTTCAGAAACCTCCCACCAAGTGTCGTTTTCCTAGATTTGTGGCATTCGCATCACAACCTCGATTTTATGAAAACTTATTTTCTAGATGCTACAGAGTGCATTCCTCACATCGATCTTGTAGCTCTTACATCTTTCCTAGCATATAGGAGTTGTCGACACATTCAACTCAACTCTCTCAGGGTAATCCTTCTCTTCATGTCTCCAATCGCATTTCTATTTGATTTTAGTGCTCTCTTGCTATCATTTTTATGTATGTTAGTTTGTAGAAGCACCATTTTAGTTTTCGTTCACATCTCACTGTTGTCACATGCATGACATTATTTTTACACTGACGATCGTCATTGCGGTGACTCACTTCATACACATGCATGCTTTCCTATTTTCTGAATCCTACACTTACCATTTGCATGCATCATTATTCACTCCTGTTTACACTGAGTATCATCATGCATTAAGACTTCTCATGTTTTCAATAGCCCGTCAGCTAACTTGGCAGCCTTGGCCCAGATCGTGCCTTGCAAGGCTAGCACTTCGCATTTTTGGAAGTGAAGGCTCTACCTTCCCTCCAAAAATTGTGCAAGTCTGGCCCAGCACTAACCTCCAGGCTTTCATTGCGCAATTCTAGGTGGCAGTGTCCTCGTGGCCCCAAAAACGCACAATGTATTTTGATGGTTGCATGTCATTGCTGACTGAAATTAGGCATTGCCCAGTTTCAATCCTAAGTAGGTTAGGCTGGACTATGGATTACACAGTTCAAGTAGTCAGTCAGCCTCCCGACTACCTGGACTATGCCTTGCGCAGTTTTCACAGTCAGTCTCCCAGCCTTCTGTGAAAATTGTGCAATCTTTCCAGATAGTCACACACGTATGTTGCATGTCAGTCCTCTAGTTTGTTTTTATTTTTGAATGACAAATTTCTTGTCATGAGCATTGCTATGTCTCTAGGTATCATAGGTTTTTGTTTCCTCTTAGGTTCATAGGCACAATGGCTTCTAGGAGACCAGAGTCGAAGACACCATTCGGAGCACACTTGGGGATGTAGTCGATAAAGTGTCTATGAACTTGCCTATCTATGAAGACATCAAGTTTTTCATGGATAAGGATATTGAGATGAAATTGAAATATCTTCACAACATGCAGCACCATCAGTAGTAGTAGAAGGCACCACAACTCCACGAAATGAATGCAAGAGTATGGTTGTTGACAATAGAGATGAGGAGCAAATCTATAGTTCAAAATAGATCCACTCATGAAGAAAGCGACTTTGGAGAGTGAAACTATGATCTCATGGTGCATCACGAAGATCGCACAAAGGTAGAGAGAGAAATAGAGAAGGATTTGAATATGCTAAAGTGGCAACTCAAGAAAGAACATGAGCTGAACAAACGAGATAATGAGTTGCAGCGGGAACAACTATAGTACGGGGCACAACTTGCACAGACAGATGAAATTGTGCCCATACAAGTTATAAATCCATCCCAGCAGCTGGCATGGAACAGAAAAGGTGAATAGTGATGTTGATCACATGTAATGGAATTCAACAGTGTGCATGTCATTGTGAACATGCATGCAGTCCGACCCATTTGGCACACTCATCAAGGTGAAGACAAGAAGCAAGTCCTACTGGAGCTGAACATGTATTTTGACAAGTTGATGTGCATGGTCACCAACACACACTTAGAGATCAGCACAGACATTATGAATCAGTATGTTGTTGGTCTAGCTACACTCAAGACAATGATGCGCATGTTATCAGATGAGTTGGGCAGAGGAGCCATATCAGTGTACCCAGATGCAACAGAGGCAAGAGTTTTCTTTCAGCAAGATGTCACCATTGAGTGCATGAAAACCATCATGATTGATAAAGCTTTGCATCAGTTTTCCACCATCGACCATCACACAGATGTCAAATAGTTGGTCTCACCACAATAGTCCGAGCGGAAGTGATGTCTTGCATGGCTTGCTCAAGCCATTTTGTCTCACATGGGTACATGTACAGATTGTATGTAACATCTTGTCAAGTGGAATTTGAAGTGTCGATAGTTGAGTGTAACAGTCATAGAGTAGTTGAAGGGTCATGAGGGTAGGTGAACAGTTACAAAGGGGAATGCAAAGATCCACCCCACCCTTTGCTATAAATACTCCCTCTTAACTCATTGTGAAGGATTTTTGGTCAGCCAAGCCTCCGATAGGAGTATCTTAGAGAGAGCTTGCACAATAATTTAATGACCCTTGCCTTCTCCATTGTGGAGAGCTAGTATATCTCTTTCTAGGAGAAGGCAGTGACTATAACGTTCCGTAGTCAAAACTAGTGGTTGGTCATGGTTGTATTGTATGACTAGAACATACACTTCTTAATATAATAGAGCCAACACGTTTCATACATATGTTGTATTATATTTAACATATCTTGTTTACTCTAAATGATATATGTATGTGTTTGCTTATGCATGCATGTATAGCCATTTTTTGTATATATATGTGTGAATCTTACTGAAATGTGTTGTCGGTTTAACCATCACTTTGTATTGCTATCTTACTTACCTTCCATTTTGTCATGCATGTTTGCTTGTGAGTTCCGTTCTTAACTACATGCTTTCATAGTTTTCTAAGGGGCGCACTCACCTCGCCCTCCATGTGTTAGAACTACTCATGCACCTTCCTTGACTTACTAAATATGTCACATCCATGATACTGACAGGGACATCTTACTTGCCTCTGTTCGAAACTGCGGTCAAGGCGATACCATACGACCCACTGCTAGGACTTCTACACCAAATGGTCTGAGGTCTAATTGGGACTTCTTATCGAGGATATCCATTGACATGTTGGTGGGTCCAGTGCCATCAACATTTCTAGTGCTAAAAGGAGGGCCAAATGACAAGTTGTGTCCTCTCATCCTGTTTTGAACCTTTTCACATCTATCATGAATTTTGTTACGCTCACCCCTCCATGATGTTTCTCGCATGCCGAATCTCTCAACATCACGAGGTAGTTTTTTGATCTCTTGAATAAATTCACGTATTATGGTGAAGGAAAAGTGGCCTGGCCTAAGCAATTAGAATACTTCTATGCATTCCTTGACAATGCAGACAAGTTCTATGAAGAAGAGGTCAGTCTGCTACTTGTATACACACATCGTGAATCCCCACTACAATTGTGTTGCAGCCCACCAGCTGGTAGAGTTCACTCACTTGAACAATTTTGTGATCTCATTGAATCTACTTTCCATCATTTTGATCTAGAACCTCTTGACAAAAAATTGTTAGAGCAACAAAAGGCTCTGCAAGAATCGCCGAATGAGTTTTGGCAGCGCTTCTGTGTTTTGCAATTTTGAGCTTTGAAAAACTAGATGAAATTTTGGTATCTCATTGACAGATACAAATATTGTCTTATCAAATTTCTCAATCCAAAGAATAAGTTAAAGCTTAGGTCCCACTCAGCATACTTTGGTGATGGAGCCACGCAATCACGGATAGACACAGTTGTTGTCACAAGTGACTATCCGTCGTCCCCTCATCAAACATCTCCACTACTAAAGAGTGATGTGGGACAACATTCACACACATTTTTTGAAGCGTCACCTCCTTCCGATTTTTGTGTAGACTTGGCTAGGAGTCCCAAACATGGTCAAATGTATTTTGTACCTCACCCTCCATCCTTGTATTTTGATCATCCTATGGATTGCACTATTTTGTGTTCTTCCATTCTAGACTCTACACCTGTTTTGAACAAGGATCGATCAATTGATGGAGTTGGTGTTGCAAAAAAAACATTTGTTGCCATTCATGAAGAGTGTGACTGGGAGCTTGAACATTCACAAACAACAGAGGATAATCCTTGTCTATTTGCACCTCCTCCATTTGTTCCTGACATCCTTAGTAATCCTGCCATCCCTGATTTTTCCTATGTATCTTCATCCACAGATGCACCCATTGTTCATCATTCGCAGGACACACCAGATGTCAGTCCATCATCTGACAACAGAGAGGACCAATCATTCATTGAACATACGCTTGATTTTTCATCTATCTTTTCTGGAAATGCAGAGTATGAAGATTCTTGCTTCCAATCTACCCCTCTGTGGGATTCATCGAATCATGAGGATGTTGACCAACATCTCGAATTTTTTGATCTTGGTTATCATGATCTTGTTACCTAATCATACGATCATGATGTTGATTCACTCATTTTTAATTCGTCTAAGCCACTAGTCTACGATGATCTATCTGTCAACGAAGTCGAAACCCCCTAGACTATCGAGGCACTTCAACTCGAGTTGATGGTCATGTCAGGTCTAGGTTGTCCTAAGGTTGGTTTCACTTTTGGTCAAGAAATTGTAGAGACATCCAAGGCTCCTCATCACCCATCTGTATGCACTCAAGAACAATCCAACGTTCAGATTTCACTTCCTCCACTCGAACAACATGATCCCATCGCTCATGCACTGGAGGAATCTAACTCAGAAATTACACTTGCACAATGTAGGTGGTCTACCTTCCTCACGTGTTCTTGCATGTTATATTCAAGAGTGTCTATGTGCTCAACATCTGCATGTAGTTGCACACAACATCAAGGTATGTCCACGAATTGCAAGTCATGCACTTCCACTCACTTTTGTTCTGTGGATGCATTTAAGCTCGAGGTGCATCTATCTTCATCATTGTATCTTTCACATCTACTGGTTCGCACAGTTGTGTTGTTCGTGAACCATGTCTTCACAAACATGGGTCAACCAATGCACAAGTGGCTACATTGGAAGTATCAATTCATGTGAGATGATTCATGCATTTTTAGCTTAGGAGTAGGAGTATTGTTTTCTTTTTGAGTTGTTTTATTGAATGCATGTTTACTTCTTTCTTTGTATGTTTGTTTGTTTCCTTGTTTGTTTGCTCATTCTCTTTTCTTATGTATTTTCTTTTGCTTCTTTCTTTTCTTTTTCGTTTGTTTCTTGTTTGTGTGTGTATGTTAGCATTGCATGGACCATCTACAACTCTTGAAACAAGATGGGTAAAGTACAAGAGGACTTGTACAACTACCAACATTAGGTTATTTGTTGTCTTCTCTCTTATGTAAGAAATTTTTTTCTTCAGTTCATGATACATCAATGGAAAATACGTATTATTTCAAGTGAACCTTGGAAAAAAAAAAATGCTTGCATGCTAACTAGTATCACCTACCCTAGTTAGTTGTTTTTGGGTTAATCCTTGTTAGCTCAGTCAAATAGAGTAAGGTGAGGGGGAAAACCTTAACAAGCATGTCAAAGGTATATATGAACTACTTCTCTAAAGGAACAACCTCTTATGCTCTCAATAAGTCGGGATCCCTCTTCCGCATTTGAAATGAATAAGTACTATGCACAACTATGGAAATGAAAATATGAAAATGTGAAAAATTTCGAAAAAAATAAATAATGAATAAAAAGAAATAAGAGAAAGGATTCCTACGGAAATAGGTGATGCAAGTAAATCTATCAGGGTACTGACCAGGATCACTATTATCAGAGTGATGCTTGTGTTCCTGCTTGACTCTGTCAGGGTACTGTCCAGGCCTACTGGTAGTGGAGCAACACCAGAGATGAAACTAAAAATCTGACAATTCTACTACTTGTGCACCAATATACCCCTCATCCCCAATCGAAACAACTATGTTGGCTTGGCTTGGAATGTTTTTTGACCAACCAAGCATTTGGTAGATGCTACATCTTACAATCACGCAAGTGTGGAAACCAAGATGAACAAAGAACTGAACAATACTTCTGGAGGTGTTAGACTTGCTTTTCATGAAAAAGGTCTATTCAAAGAGCTGGAGTTCTACCAATGTGTCGCAAAGTGTTGTAACAACTACCACCACCCTCCAAAATTTTTCCTTGGGTTTGTTTTGGAGCCTCCCTACCGACCATCCTCAGTAACATGTCTTGCACTATCAAGCACCTCAAGTTCAGCTATTTCATAAAGTCTTGTCAGCCTGTGCATGCAAGTTTGTTCCACCTCCTTCACAGGCTAATTTTCAAACATATTGTTAGTTGCTGGTTGAGTAGATCCCTTTGGGAATTACATAATTATGGAGGGGAACCAGCCTTCCCTCTAGAAATTATGTAAACCCAACTCAATACCCAGCTAGGCTCCAGAATTGCGCAATTATTCCTTACAGTCTTCCTTTGAAAAATTGTGCAATTCATCCCAGGACAGTTGATCAACCCAGATAAACTGCAATTCCGGGAAACCGTCACCTTCTTATCCTAGAAATTACGCAATCCCTTTGGGATAGCCAGTCAAGAAGCTAGCAAAAATGGTGTAAATCTAGTTAGGCAGCCTGCTAGGCTCAAAAATTGCGCAATACAATTAGACAAGCTTCCATGAAAGAATTGCAAGGTCTAACCCAACACAACTGCTCAACTCAAAAATTGCACAATATAGTCATCCATGATTCCTTATGAAAATTGCAAGGTCTGACCCAATATAGCTCCTCAGCAGAAAAATTATACAATACAGTAAGAGAGGCTTCCTTGAGAAAATTGTGATATTTGGCCGAAGACAACTGCTCAACCCAGAAATTGCACAATCTTGGGAGACAGTTACCCTTGCCTCCCTGAAATTGTGTAATCCCTTTTGGACAACCATTTATGCACAACCCAGAAACTACGCAAATTTTCATCCTAAGCTCGTAGACCGATGCATGTACCTTCAAGTTGACCGGTTCCCTCTGGGAACGAGAAAATCTGACTTACCTGCATGGACTGCTTTTCCCAAGGCAGCACGATTTAGAGATCTATTTTTAACATCTCGAGGTTAGATGCAAGGATCATTTCAAAAGCCTCTTGCCAAGTGTCGCTTTCCTAAATTTGTGGCATTCACATCACAACCTTGCTTTTATCAAAACTTACTTTTGAGACACCGCAGAGAGGATTCCTCACATCAATATTGCATCTCTTACATCCTTCCTCACATCTAGGATCCACTGGTACATTCAGCTTAGTCGTCTCGATGCAAGCTCGCTTTTCCTGTATCGCGCCGCATTTCTATCGCTTTCTATGTTTCACTTTGTTTAAGTGTTTTCTATTTGATTTTAGTGAGCTATTGTTGTCGTTTTGATGTATGTTAGCTTGTAAAAGGATCGTTTTAGTTTTTGTTCACATCTCGCTATTGTCGCATGCATGACACTGATTTTGCACCGACGGTCATCATTGTGGCGACTCACTTCACACACATGCATGCTTCCCTGTTTTTTGAATCTTGCACTTATTTTTTGCATGCATGATCATTCACTGTTTTTTACACTCAGTATGATCATGCATTCAGACTTCTCATGTTTTCAGTCGCCCGTCGGCGAGTTTGGGCTACCTTGGCCCGGATCGTGCCTTACCCGGCTAGCACTGCGCATTTTCAGAAGTGAAGGCTCTACCTTCCCTTCAAAAATTGTGCAAGTATAGCCCAACACTAACCTCCAGGCTTTCATTACGCAACTCTAGGAGGTAGTGTTCTCGTGATCCCAGAAACTGCACAATCTAGTTTGATGGTTTCATGTCACTGCTGACTGAAATTAGTCATTACACAGTTTCAATCGTAGGTAGGCGAGGTTTTATTGTGCATTACATAGTTCTAGCAGTCAATCAGCCTCCACATAGCTCGAACTATGCCTTCAAAAACTTTGGCAGTCAGTCTCATAGCATCTTGGTGAAAATTGTGCAATCTTCACACACAATCACATAGGTATGTTGAATGTCAGTCCTCTAGTTTTTTTTGGTTTTTGACTGACAGATTTCTTGTCACAAGTGTCGTTACCTCTCCAGGTAACACAGGTGTTTGTCTGCCTCTCAACAGCATAGGTACAATGGCTTCTAGGAGAGCAGAGTCAAAGACACCATTCAAAGCACACATGGGGATGCAGTCGATCAAGTGACTATGAACTTGCCTATCTATGGAGACATCAAGTTTTTCATGGACA
Organism: Pinus taeda; assembly: GCA_000404065.3. Taxonomy (NCBI): domain Eukaryota; kingdom Viridiplantae; phylum Streptophyta; class Pinopsida; order Pinales; family Pinaceae; genus Pinus; species Pinus taeda. The sequence goes on from APFE030011295.1 coordinate 22,308, forward strand.
AGGATATCAAGCTGAAATGGTAACAGTGTCACAGCAAGTAGAACCATCAACAGTAGCAGAAGGCAACACACCTGCATCCAATGAATGCAAGAGGAAGGTTGTTGACAAAACAGAAGTAGAGGAAAGCTGCGAGTTCAAAGAAGATCCACTCGTGACAAAAGCAACTCTGAAGTTTGAAGCTATGAGGTGATGACAAGACACGAAGATCGCGCAAAGGTATAGAGATAAACAAAGAAAGAGTTGCATATGGAGAAGTGGCAACTCAAGGAATAACAATAGCTATAGAGATGAGAGACTGAGTTGCAGTAGGAACAGGTACAATAGGGGGTGCAACATGCACAGATGGATGAAACTGTGGTCATACAACTTATAGATTCATCCCAGCAGCTGGCATAGGGCAAACAAGGTATGAAGTCTTTTTGATCGCATGCTAGTGAATTCAGCAGCATGCATGTCATTGTGCCCATGCATGCAACCCTAGCCATTTGGCACACTCACTCAAGCAAATACAAGAAGCAAGTCTGACTGGAGCTGAACATGTATTTTGATAAGTTGACGTGCATGGTCACCTGCACACACTTGGAGATCATAACAGACACTATGCATTAGTATGTTGCTGGTCTAGCTTCACTCACGACAATGATGTGCATGTTATTAGATGAGTTGGACAGAGCAGTCATATCAGTGTACCTAGATGGAATGGAGGCAAGATTCCGCTTTCAGCAGGATGTCGTCATTGAGCACATGGACACCATCACGGATGACTGAGCTTGGCATCAATTCACCACCATCAACCATCACAAGGATGTCAAAGAGTTAGTCTCATCATAATGATCCGAGCATCAATGATGTCCTACATGGCTTGGTCAAGCCATTTTGTCTCACATGGGTACATGTACAAACTCTATGTAACATCTTGTCAAGTGGAAGTTCAAGTGTCAATAGTTTAATGTAATAGTCATAGAGTAGTTGAAGAGTCATGAGGGTAGGTGAACAGTCACAAAGGGGAATTTCAAGGGCCACCCCAACCTTTGCAATAAATAGTCCCTCATAACTCATTGTAAAGGAGTTATGGTCTGCCAAGCTTCTGATACGAGTATCTCAGAGAGAGCTTGGATAGTATTTTAACGAGCCTTGGCTTCTCCACTATGCAAAGCTAGTATATCTCTTTGGAGGAGAAGGCGACAGTGACTGTAACATTTCGTTGTTAAAACTACTGGTTGGTCATGGTTGTATTGTATGATTGGAACTTACACTTCTTAATATAACAGAGTCAGTAGGTTTCATGCATATGTCGTAGTGTATTTCAGCTATCTTGTTTACTCTAAATGATATATCTATATTTTTTCTTATGCATGCTTGTGTAGCTATTTTCTGTATATGTATTTATGAATCTTACTGAAATGCATTGTAGGTTTAACCATCACTTTGCATTTCTAGCTTACTTGCCTTCCATGTTGTGATGCATCTTTGCTCGTCTGTTGCCTTCTTAACTTCGTGCTTTCACAGGATTCCAAGGGGTGCACTCACCTCACCCTCGATTTGTTAGAACTACTCATGCACCTTCCTTGACTTACTATGTATGTCACACCCTTGTTACCAATAGGAACATCTTACTTGCCTCTCTGTGAAACCGCGGTCAAGGCGATACCATATGACCCACTACTAGGAGTCCTACCAAATGGTGTGAGGTGTAATTGGGACTTATCACCAGGGAGATCCCCTCACATGTTGGTGGGTCCAGCGCCACCAACACATTCCTTTTATGAAAATTATTCATAGATGCTTTCAAAATATTCACATGCAATCTTTTCTTTCAAGAATAATAACATGGATACTTATCTATCTTCAAACCGCAACACTTCGACTACTCATTTGCATGGGTAGCCACAACAAATCTCTGCAATTCTGGAAAGAGCAACCACGAACGTTTGATTTACAACACATATCATTTTATTTCAGCACAACTTTAACATTCGGCTTCAATGCGACTTCAGACTCTACGCTACAAGTTCAAATGTCACCACAACAAGGTCCACGCTCCAACAATGATATGGGAGATGACGAAAGGCTCCACAATATAGTCGCACTCCAATAATGACACACTCCATCAATGAATCTATCCACTCAATGGTAAATTGCAAGTTACAATCGCTGTAGGATCACATCGATACACATTTCTTTATCCCATGTGTCTTGTCATATCTTGCATAAAAAGATTACCCATTGGTCTTCACTTTATCTCTCATAATTGACATAGCATAACCAACCTTTAGCCATAGCATGATGGGTGCAACTCCAAATGATGGTTCAACCCTAACTTAACCCTGGCCCAGCTGCTCGAATTAGATTGACATATTAATTAATAATAAATTCTATATTGTTAAATCCATGACTCTCTCTCTCACACACACACACACAAACACACACACACACACACACACACACACACACACACACACACATATATATATAGATTGAATATGAATGAATTACAACCATAATATTATTTTTAAATGTTATTTCTCAGTTTTATATTAAGTAATGAATATTGAATAGTAAATTACTTTTATTTGGCTTTCAATTATTTTATCTTTCTATATAAAATTGAAATAAAATTAAAATATTTTATTTATGATAGGTTTTTATTTTTATTTTTTTAACTGCTTAAAATGTAAAATGTTACCTCTATTATGAAGATCAAAGATGGTGTAATATAGTCCTCATTTCTATATTTTCAAACTCGTGTCATATGTTTTATCCATGTTATATAATCAAATATTCAACTTGATAGGTTATATTGGAGCTACTTGATCGTGGTGTCATTTTGATCAGGTTCTAACGTCATATTATAATATACAACCAAGTCGTTTTGGACTCTGTGGAATTATGGTCTTTTATATGTGGTACATTCTTCTCCTTTTATGAGTCTCACAAGGTAGCTGGGTGATTTGAATGATTGTAAACATAATTTAATGAAAAAATAATAATATTACGAGTTTTTTTAATTGCGTCGAAAAGGAAAAGGGTTCAATGATATACAAATAGATATTTAGAATTAAATTGATTGGATTAGTGCTAAACAAATTAAACAAAAACTTAAATAAATATATTTTAATTTTTTTTTAAATAGTAATCATAGTACGGAAAAAATAAAGAGATTAGGATCAAATTTTTTATATTCATCATTGATCTCATGCTGAGGACATAACAAATATGGATGTCCCTGCCCTCCTAAGACTACTACGTTACAAACTCACCAAAATTGGCCTACCGTCGATAAAAATTGACACAACATTACAAAATATACAAATTAGGGATCACCTCCTTGGGCATTACAAAATATGACCTTAATTCAATAAGGAGATCGTTAAAGGTGGCAGGAGTGGAGGACGCTTATGACTTTTAATTTGAACCTGAATAATTTCTTTCTATTTAATGATAAAAGAAAAGCAATAGTTAGAAATTGTATCTTCGCCACTTCTACAACATATCCATCGACATGATCTTCTATGCTTATGCTACTTCTCTCTCATTAAACAATAGCCAATTTTGAGCTATGGAGATTCACCTCTAGTCATATGTTCTAGGTTACCTTCCGAAACAAATTTTATACTGAAACATATTTCGACATATCTACCCTCTCGAGTCTTGTTCTCCCTTATGTTCACCCTACGATTTCCAGGAAATGCTACCCCGATGCTTCGGGCTAGTCAAATGCGAGATAAGGACCAAATGGTCTGCTTGTATGGTGTTGAAATATTAATTTCCAACTGCCCACATTAACTCCGGAAAACCACTTCAAAAAACCACAAATTATTTCACACCACTTTTGGTAAAAAGTTGTTTTTGTCAGAGGGCCTCCGAACACCCCGACTAGCTGCCACGCGTCTAGTGTACGGACACAAAACCACCCACTCCCCGGAAGCTAAAGTTCGATTGTTTTGTGAGAGAAGTATTTTTGGTTCGCGGTAGCAAATAGAAAACTGGAAGCAGAGAGAAAAAGTAATCCACAACAGTGGGGAACCAGAGCAGGGTTGCGAAATCATAGTGTTGATCAATTTTCAAATGAAGACATTTTGAAATACGCAGAAGCCTGAGAAATTAATTTTGTAATGGCTTGTGTGCTGGAGATTTTGAAACATGCAGGGAGCGCAGAATGAATTTTTTTTTTGGGTGTTACAACAGCATATGAAAAATTGCTTTTTACATCAGTAAATCAATGTAAGAATTTTTATTTCTACAGCAGTAAATGTAAAAGCTCTTTTACAGCAGTAAATGTTAATGAAGATTTTACACAGTAGTGTAAAAATCATTTGTGACAGAGGCAGAGTAATTTTGTTTTTAGTAAAAGCTTTTAGTGAATCCCTCTGAGAGAGAGGAAGAGATATGTATGCTTTTTATTAATGAATATAAAGGTTTTATTGGTGTGAAAAAAATCTCTGTTCTCAGAAATAGTATTTGCTTCCCTATGCAAAGGATCCTGAGGAGAAAAATAGAGCATTGCTCTGTATTCAGTCAATTGTTTGTTTTTGGGATTTTACCAGAAAAATCCCCAACAGTGGTATCAAAGCAGATCTAGCCTCTTCGAAGGTGTCAAAGAAGCTGAAGGGAGGAGTTTTGTTGCAGCAGTAAATATTCTCCAGCAAAGTGAAGTCTCGGGCAAAAGGATTCAGGTATTCCTCAAAGTTTTTTTTGTGTCACTACCGAAGAAACAGTCAGTATTTTAAAATACACAGTCAAGGATTTAGTAGCATAGTTAAAGAGTGCTAGGATGGCCAGCACCAGCACCAGCATGGGGATGTTTAATCGTCAATTCCTACAGTTCAATGGGAAAAACTATGACTACTGGGCAATAACCATGAAAGCCATGTTTTCCTGTCAAGATTTATGGGAATTAGTTCAAGATGGTTTCGAAGAACCAGCAGATGAAAATGAGTTTAATAGATTAACTCGGGCAGAGAAAGATCTACTGAAGAGTAATAGGAAGAAGGATTCAAAAGCCCTTGTATTTTTGTATCAAGCAGTGGACCAGAGTGTGTTTCCAAGGATAGCAGCAGCTAAGACATCCAAAGAAGCACGGCAAACTCTCAAGGCAGCCTATCAAGGCATGGAGAAAGTGAAGATAGCAAAACTAAAATTGCTGAGGAAAGATTTTGAGAATCTGAACATGAAAGAGTCAGACAATATTGACTCATTCTTCACACATGTGATTGGTTTGGTCATTGAGGACTTATGGAGAAGTTCTTGAAGAAAGGAGGATTGTGGAGAAACTTTTGAGGGTCCTACCCTCAAAGTTTGATGTGACTGTCACCACCATAGAAGAGACAAAGGATCTCTCAAACTTTTCAGTTGATGAACTCCATGCATCACTGATAACACATGAGCAGAGGTTGAGTAGAAATGAAAACTCATCTCTAGAGCAAGCCTTAAAGACCGAGATGTCCTTTGGAAGAGGAAGAGGTCAAGGCAGAGGAAACAAGCGAGGAAGAGGCAGAAGCCAAAACAGAGGTGGAAGGAACAGCCCAGCGAATGCTCAAGGAAGAGACAGAAATCTGAATCAGAACTAAGGCCAAGGAAACAACCAACAAAGAGGAGAACATCATGCTCAAGGACAAAGGTATGAAAAATCCAATGTCCAATGTTATTACTGCAAAAAACATGGGCATTATGCCAATGAGTGTAGGAAGAAGCAGCATGATATAAGTAATAGTTCTAGTGAAAATATCACTAGAGAAAATATCAGCCAAAATAATGTGTTGTTAGCTTGTAACATGGCTTAAACAAATAGTGAAGACATATGGTTTTTAGACTTAGGTTGCAGCAACCATATGACAGGAAACATAGCCATGTTTTCTGCCTTAGATCAAAATGTGAAATCAGAAGTCACACTAGGGACTGATAGCAAAATTTATGTTATCGGAAAAGGAGAAGTCAAAATATTTACAAAGAAGGGTGAAAAGAAAACCATAGCAGATGTCTACTATGTTCCTGGAATGAGATGTAACCTCTTGAGTATTGGATAGCTTGTCCATAAGGGGTACAATGTTTTCTTTAAGAATGATATATGCACCATCATGGATATAGCACCCAGCAAAAGATGTATTGCTGAAGTGAAGATGACAAGGAACAAGATGTTCCCTCTTAGAATAGGGGCAGACTTGAAGAACAAAGAAGTAATTGCAGCAGTTACCCAAGAGGCTTTCCAAAGCGTGCCAAAGGATGAAAATTGGTTGTGGCACTTGGGATTTGGACATTTCAACTTTGGAGGTCTTAATTTGTTGAGCAGAAAAGGGATGGTAAGAGGATTACCATTGATAGAGAAACTGGACAGCCTTTGTGAAGGTTGCATCTTAGGGAAACAACATAGAGAAAGTTTTCCATCAGGGAAAAGTATAAGGGCAAAAGCACCCTTAGAGATTGTCCACTCAGATGTATGTGGACCGATGCAAACTCCATCACTAGCAGGAAGCCAATATTTTCTAACATTCATTGACGATTTCACCAGAAAAACTTGGGTTTATTTTCTAAATAACAAAAGTGAAGTGTTTGAAAAATTCCGAAATTTCAAAGCACTTGTGGAAAACCAAAGCGGGCTACATATCAAAGTCTTGAGAACTGACAGAGGAGGTGAGTATATCTCCAAGGAATTCCTACGATTTTGTAGAGAAAATGGAATTCATAAGCAATTCACAGCTAGGTACACCCCACAGCAAAATGGAGTTGCTGAAAGGAAGAATAGAACCATCATGGATATGGCGAGGAGCATGTTGAAGGGAAAGCATTTTCCAAATGATTATTGGGCTGAAGCTGTAAATTGTGCAGCATATATTTTGAACAGGTGTCCTACAAAAGCAGTGATGAATAGAGTGTCGGAAGAAGCATGGAGTGGGAGAAAGCAAGGAGTCACCCACATGAAAGTTTTTGGATGTGTGGCTTATGCACACATTCCAGATCAGCTAAGGAGGAAGTTGGACAGCAAAGGGGAGAAATGTCTTTTTATTGGATACAGTGAGGAATCCAAAGCTTACAGGTTGTATATCCCATCTACCAAGAAGTTTTTTGTGAGCAGAAATGTTCAGTTTATTGAGGAGGAAGCTTGGGATGGAAGCATAAAAACAGTTTGTTTCATGATGAAGATGATGATGAGATGGCTGAAATACATCCCCAAATAGTAGCGCCAACACAAGGACAACAAGGAACACCCTTGAGGAGAAATGAAAGTGCTTCTCCAAGCACACCACAAAGTGGAAATTCAAGTGCATCTTCAAGCACTTGCACACCGAGTGAAAGAGGTAAAAAGTTTAGAAACTTAAGTGACATTTATGATGAAGGAATGAATTCCTTATTTGCCTTGTATTGTCATGTTGATGATCCTATTCATTTCGAAGATGCAATTAAAGATAAGAAATGGATAGAAGATATGGATGAAGAGACGAATGCCATAGAGAGAAACAAAACATGGGATTTGGTTGAGCTACCAAAAGGTAAGGAAGTCATTGGAATCAAATGGGTCTATAAGACCAAGTGCAATGCTGAAGGCAAGATAGAAAGACACAAGGCAAGGCTGGTTGTCAAGGGATACAAGCAACAGTATGGCAGAGACTATGAGGAAACTTTCGCACCGGTTGCAAGAATGGAAACTGTGAGAGAAGTGCTGTCCATAGCAGCACAAAACAAGTGGAAAGTTTACCAAATGGATGTGAAGTCAGCATTCTTGAATGGAGTGTTAATGGAAGAGGTTTACATTGAACATCCTCTAGGCTATGAAAAGAAAGGTGAAGAGTACAAAGTGTGCAAATTGAAGAAAGCTCTTTATGGGCTGAAGCAAGCACCAAGAGCATGGTACAGTAGGATAGACTCCTATCTACTAGAGTATGGATTTGACAAGTGTCAGGGAGAACCCACAGTCTACATCAAAGAAAAGGATGGTAAATTGCTAATTGTTGTGTTATATGTTGATGATGTGATTTTTACAGGTAATGATGACTACCTCATTGAAAATTTCAAAACAGTCATGAAAGAGGAATTTGAAATGACTGACATGGGTTTGCTGAGATACTTCTTAGGAATAGAAGTAGATCAAAATGAAAATGGAATTTTTATCTGTCAAGCAAGATATGTAAACGAAGTGTTGGGCAGATTTAATATGCAAGAGTGCAAGGCAACAATCACTCCCACAGTGATGGGATTAAAGCTCAGCAAAGAGGATAGCAGCAAGGATTTTGATCCTAGTTTGTACAAGAGCATAGTTGGCAGCCTTATGTATTTAACCGCAACTAGACCTGACATAATGTTTGCTGTTAGTTTGATTTCCAGATTCATGGAGAGGCCAAAGGAAGCACATTGGCAGGCAGCAAAAAGAATTCTGAGGTATGTCAAAGGTACTAAAAGGTTTGGTTTCTTATATAATGTCTCAGAACATTCAGATTTAGTTGGATACACTGATAGTGATTGGGTTGGAAGTGTAGATGATCGGAAAAGCACTTCCGGTTATGTTTTTCACATGGGTTCAGGAACCATTTCATGGGCTTCTAAGAAGCAGTCCATTGTAGCATTGTCTACAGCAGAGGCTGAATATGTGGCAGCTACAGCAGCAGCATGTCAAGCAGTTTGGATGAGAAGGATGTTGAGGAGCTTAGGCCAAGAGCAGGCAAAAGCAACAATGATTTTTTGTGACAATAGCTCAGCTATTGCATTATCAAAGAATTCAGTGTTTCATAAGAGAACGAAACATATTGACACAAGATTTCATTACATCAAAGAATTGGTGAGCAATGGAGAAATTGCCTTAGAACATTGCAGAACTCAGGAACAGGTTGCAGACATTTTGACAAAGCCAATGGATCAGAAAAGCTTTGAGTTTTTGAGAAAATGTTTGGGTATAACTGAATGCCCAGCAGTTGAAATTAAAGGGGAGTGTTGAAATATTAATTTCCAACTGCCCGCATTAACTCCGGAAAACCACTTCAAAAAACCACAAATTATTTCTCACCGCTTTTGGTAAAAAGTTGTTTTTGTCAGAGGGCCTCCGAACACCCTGACTAGCTGCCACGCGTCTAGTGTACGGACACAAAACCACCCACTCCCCGGAAGCTAAAGTTCGATTGTTTTGTGAGAGAAGTATTTTTGGTTCGCGTCAGCGAATAGAAAACCGAAAGCAAAGAGAAAAACTAATCCACAGCAGTGGGGAACCAGAGCAGGGTTGTGAAATCAGAGTGCTGATCAATTTTCAAATGACGACATTTTGAAATACGCAGCAACGTGAAAAATTAATTTTGTAATGGCTTGTGTTCTGGAGATTTTGAAACATGCAGGGAACGCATAATGAAATTTTTTTTGGTATTACAACAGCATTTGAAAATTTGCTTTTTACATCAGTAAATCAATGTAAGAATTTTTATTTCTACAACAGTAAATGTAAAAGCTCTTTTACAGCAGTAAATGTGGATGAAGATTTTACACAGCAGTGTAAAAATCATTTGTAACAGAGTCAGAGTAATTTTGTTTTTAGTAAAAGTTTTTAGTGAATCCCTCTGAGAGAGGAAGAGATATGTATGCTTTTTATTAATGAATATAAAAGTTTTATTGGTGTGAAAAAAATTTTTGTTCTCAGAAATAGTATTTGCTTCCCTGTGCAAAAGATGAAAAGATCCTGAGGAGAAAAACATAGCATTGCTCTGTATCCAGTCAATTGTTTGTTTTTGGGATTTTACCATAAAAATCTCCTAACATATGGGTGAGAAGCGATATTGCTTGAAACATATCAGCTAGTCATACGTTCGTAATCTTCGAAGAGTATCTACACTTATGGAGGGTTTCCAGGAAATGTTACCCCGATGATTCCGGCTAGTCAAATGGGAGATAAGAACCAAATGGTCTGCTTGTATTGGCGAGAAGCGATATTGAGTCAAACATATCAGCTAGTCATACGTTCGTAATCTTCGAAGAGTATCTACACTCATGTATTTAAGGTATAATCAATTCCGTAAAAGAGAGATTCAAATGGTCTCTCCGGTTTCCCGTGAGCAAAGTTGAGTTAGTCATAATAGGCTCCGCGGTATTTTCCTATACCCGCTCTTCTCCCACACTCGTTTATTCAACCCGTGAGCAAAGTTGAGTTAGTCATAATAGGCTCCGTGGTATTTTCCTATACCTGCTCTTCTCCCACACTCGTTTATTCAACCCGTCAACTTGATATCAGTAATTTAAAATCACAGCTTTGAACACTGGTAAGACTACTGACTACTGCAAATAGATTCCAAATTCCAAACACCATAAGACACGGCGATTTTTACGTACGTGTCCTCTACGTACGATGACTTTTTAGAGGGTCGAGAATACCATTAATTTGGATTCAATTCAACATTCAGATTCATTCACCCTGCTTGGATCCTTCTCCGCTCCTCCCCTCTCTGGCATGTATTTATAGAAGAGGCTGCTGTGAATATCTGATGTATGAATAGTTCAGCCAGAAGTGCAAACCAGATATACATAGCGCTTCCGCAATGAGTTTCATTATCTCCAGTATTTAGGAACCATGCATCATCGTTAACGAACGGACCATTCAGGTATTAGGGTTTACCATTACACATATCGTCTCTTAAATCACAGAAGTAGAATGATAATGCCAGTGCCCATGAAGCTTAAAGCCAATGTGTCTGTTCTTGTAATTTTTACTCTCGTCTTACTTGTGACGATGCTGTCGTTTAGAAAAGTCTCAGCCACATGCAGGCACAGGCATCTCATGACAGGAAAAAGCATGAACGTTCACTCTTCCAATGAAGCGGTGGCGGCAGCAGGAGGCCGCTTAACATTGTGGCAATCACTTGCAAATAGTCAACCCAGCCGTAACGTCCCGAAACCGCCACCTCCACATAAGTTTATAGCAGCAGCGGCAACAAGACGATCTCTCGGACCTCTCTGTAACCCTCATGTTCCGACATGTCCACCTACTCGCCAACAAAAGGAGCAGCGGAAGAAGGTAGATGGGAAGGCAGAGTTGATGAAAAGTTTTCAGACTTCCGTTAATGGTGGAAAAAAAGCATCAGCATATCCTATTTACTGACTTGACATTCCATTTGTACGCGGTCGGTTTGATAATTCCCATCTAAAACGCCAATCCTTCCCACCAGCATATATTTTTATGTTTCATGTTTCTCGTTTATTCTTTTGTGGACGTAGATTAATATAATAGGATTTGAACGAAACATAGATTCAAATAATCGTTCATCCCATCAAATGAAGCGGAGTGGAAAAGCGTGCCTTTTTCCTAATAAACTGCATATTTCTTAATAGGTGCTGAGGAATTGATTTATCCTTTTTAGCACGTAAGACCAAAATTTATTCCAATGACAATAATATAGAGCTTTTTTTAATGGTATCAGAAACAATTATAGAGGGATTTTGAGTCTCAAATTTCTATCTCAGCCGTATTTAACAGAGATATAAATATTTAAATTTAATAATACTTTTTATATTAATAAAAAAATTATAATAGTATAATATTATATTTTTTCTTAATAATATTACTTTAACAAATTTATAATTTATAAGTATAATTATTAAGAGTAGGTTGAAAACCTCAATATCTTCGGTGAATGAGTATAATGCATTCATGGACATATTTTTTTATTATTATCTAAATTATTAGATGAGGAGACGTCCTTCATATAGCATATTTAATATATCAATTATATTAAATTTTCTATTAAGTTTTCTTTATAGTTATTTAAATTGTTAGATGAACAACAATACTTCATATAAATGGCAGAAGTAATATATGTAAACACATTTAAATTACGTCCTTCATATAAATAGCATATTTAATATATCAATTATATTAAATTTTCTATTTAAGTTTTCTTTAATATTTATTTAAATTGTTAGATGAACAACAATACGTCATATAAATGGCAGAAGTAATATGTAAACAACATTTAAATCACAACATAAGAAACAGACACAAAAGCAATCACATGTGGAATCCTAATATAAGTGGAAATCCATAAAGGGAGAAAACAATGAATTTGATGATTTTGTGATGCAAAGGGAAGCTCCTAGTTTCTCTATTGCATTAGCTTTTGGAGGCTCCAACTTCTCTATTATTTTACAAGATACAACTTGCTCGGAAGATCCTACTACCTCTTATATTATTTTTTTGCAACCTTCTACCTATAGGAGGCTCCTATATCCTTTTTCTTCTGAAAGCACTTGCTTGGAAGCTCCTACTTTCACTTACAGGCTTGAACTTGTTCTTTCTCAAGCTTCTACCTGAAAGGAGACAACAATCCACTAATACATAAAAATTTCAGCATGTTGGCTTCCGTACTCTTTAACTCTACATACCTCCATCTCTTGTCTCTAACTTCTCTTCAAATTTACTTCACATAAGCTCCGCTTCTTCCTTCTCTTTGTGCAAGAAAACTCTCAATGATTATCTCATGTCTCACACTCTCTAACCAATTAAATCTACCTCCCAAAAATACATATTTTATAAACACAAATTGTTGACTGTTATAGGAATATGAAGTGAAAACCACAGTCTTTAACCAATTACAATACCACCCAAAAATACATCTTTTATAAACACAAAATTGTTGATTGCTATTATTCCATATAGGAATATGAAGTGAAAATCACAATCTGTAAGAATTTAACTCTACCTCCCAAAAATACATCTTTTATAAACACAAATTGTTGATTGCTATTACTCCATTTAAGAAAATGAAGTGAAAAACTTTCCTCTTTGCATTCCACATCTTCATTTCCAAATTATTTTAACTTTTGAATATTAAAACAAAATGGACCTCCAAATAATATTAAAAGGTTTACATCAACCAAATCTAACAATTTCCTAAACAATAAATAAACGAATGTCAAGCAAAGTGCTAGTTAATGTAATTACATTTGGAGAACATTGAAACATGTTCATGCACCTCTGAACTTGACCACATATTCTAGAAACACATTCTCTAAATAGCATCAAATACACACCAACATACTTAAGAACATCAATATATATTACTCAGTGATATTAATGACAAAAATTATGCATTGAATTACTCAAGATTCAAACTAAAGTGAGCATACTAACAATGAACATCTGAACATGAACTAAATTAAGTGAACATGAATTATACTATGTGAGTAAGAAACCTTCAACCTAACATCAAAACTTATTCAAGCACTTATTTAACTCTGACCTCTACAACATTTTCTACATAGCCCTTCAACAACCTAGCCCTTAACATAACAACATATGAAAACAATACATCACAACATTTGAGGAGGCATTCACATCATGGCATACCGTTAAAAAGAAAAATACTCAAATGCTTCAACAAGATACTCAACAACCCTTTTCCATCAATGAAATTTTTCCAATAGCTTCCGTCATTAGTAATGATGCCAACACTATGATCCTCCCCCTTTTGTCTTGAGAAACATTTATCCTTATTTCTCCTTGATCATCATTTGTCCTTACCTCTACTTACCTCCTTTGACATCAATGCCAATGGGGTCTGGTGGAAAGGAAAATCAATGAAGGGGGTATCCCTCCAGTGATTGCACTAATGTGTTCCGTTCATGTTCATATTCGATAGTCACCAACATATGTGCCAAGAAAACTAGCATTATTGAAAAAAATGGAACAATCTTAATCCTTGTCCACATGAGTGACCATTTGAACCTTTGACAAGCAAAGACTACAATCGACGAGAGAAATTAGAATTAACATCAAACATTCATTGAAACATTTTATAGTTTCTTTCCTCCTCTCGGTGACATACAAAGCATAAATTTGTAGTAGGTGGAATCTTCTAGAATGTTTCAATCTTCAACTCAGCCATTGAATAATTTGACTTAGTAGTAAATAACATATCGATCAATTGTTTGGACTTAGGTGTAATAAAATAACTATCCACATGTGCAATAGAGGGTGAACTCTAGGAATGTTTGGAAAAAATTTCAATATTTTGGTGGTTTCGTTAATGCATGGATTCCTTATTTCCCTCATTTTAACCATAATGTTTAATTCCAAACCACACCATTTAAATTTTGATACAAAAGGCTAGGTTGATTCATTGCATTATTTAACTCGAGATGTTGATTTTTGTTCCTAGAATGAAGAACATAATTGAAATGAAAAATGTCTTAAACATACAAATTAGAAGAATTCATTATGAGTTTTTTCATCATGCCCGAATCTTTATTTGTTATATATACACCTGCCTCAACTATACTTGACTCCATGTGAAATAATGGTGAAAGAGTTAAGGAATGGACAAAGTCAACTGGATATACATTTTTTTCTATCAAATGGAGAATGTTTGCAAGGAGGTAAAGTAGTTTGAGAATTTAATATCGTTCAATGTTGGTTGTGATCAATTTCATTAGCTAGTAAAACAAACTCTTTGTCATACATAGGAATATTTTCTTTAGGAAATGTTCTAACTTTCTTTTAAAGAATAAACCTTCACCCTTAAAACTTTTAATATACCTTAGTTCCTCAAATTATTTTTTTTTCATTAAGCAACCTCGATTGTCAACTTCATATTTTATATAACACGGGAACATTTTATCCACGGGATGTACAACTTGCAGACTTCAAATATCTATTGTGATTTTTACATCTTGATAGCCACAAGTATTTTTCTATAGTTTTCAATAGTAAACAAACTTTAAAAAATGTATATTGGTCACCTTGCAAATCAGAAGAATGCATTATGTGTTTTCTCTTCAAACCCTAGTCTTTGTTTTTTATATATATGTACCTGCCCAAAGTGTTTTTAGTTCCATGTGCAATAATGGTGAAAGAGTTAAGGAATGAACAAATTCAAGTGGCTCTACATTTTTTTCTATCAAAAGGTGAATGTTTCAAGGAACACAAAGTAGTCTGAGAATTTAATACCTTTTAATGTTGGTTGCGATCAATTTCACTAGCTAGTAAAATGAACTCTTTGTCATACATATGAATATTTTGTTTAGGAAATGATCTAACTTTTGTTTAAAGAATAAATCTTGACCCTTAAAACTTTTAATATACCTTAGTTCCTCAAATTATTTTCTTGTCATTTAACAACCCTCATTGTCACCTTCACATTTCATAAAACATTGGAAAAATTTTATCCACAGTATGTACAACTTGAAAACTTGAAATATCTAATGTTTTTTTTATATGTTGATACATATATATATTATTCTACAGTTTTCAATTCTCAAAATGCATTATCTCTTCATTTCCATTATCCATGGATTTCTGTGGAAGTTACTCCAATGATTGGAATTCTTGGAGAAAATGGCATACTAAGATTCCATGTGAAAAAATTTGTTATTCTTCTCATGCTTGGCAAGTTGACTATATTTGCTTTGTCATTCTCAGATGTCCATATAGTTGCATGTTCACATACATCAAGTTTGTGATGGGCCTCCAAATTTGACACAAATTAAGGCCCATCTCACCATCCTTCAACACATTAAACCTTTGTTGGATTTCAAGTCTCTGTGGAAGTTTTTTGTAGCTTCATGTTCCGGATTATCCACAGTTTCAAGTTCATTCTGCAGACGTTTCAAACCTCAAAGGGGGTCCATCATCAGGACAAATCAGAAAGATAGAAAGGTTTAATATGTTCATTAGCAAGGTTTAGACATAATTTCATATTTTTTCCTAATATTATCTATTTTTGCAGAATATTGAGTAAATTTTGAACGAGATACTATAGGGACTTATATTACAGGATGGACCAAGATTGAATAATAAATGAACAAAATATCACGAGATTATTGACAAATTCAGGAGTTCCACTAATTAATGAAATCTAGGAATGTGTTCCCTATCATTTAATGAATATTCCTAGTTTTGGGAATGAAATCCATTTTTTGAGGGATTTTGGAGGGTAAAGTTGTCTCATTTCATGGATGATGCTTCCCCATCTATTTTTATAAGTACGAATTCAAATTTTCCTCTGGGGCATGTACTTATTAGTCTTCTTGTGGAGAAAACTTATTGTTTAGTAGCTCCACTTTCATTTCTAATAGGGATGTACTTGGATTGTTTCAAATAATGAAGTTTGGTGCCATTTTTAGATTCTAAAGCCTGATTTCCTTGATAGGACTTTGAGTATCTTTGGGATTGGCCATCCCAAGAACCTCAAAGCCCTCTTGTACAATCTCTTTATCTTCTTTGACTGCTTTCCCTTGCATCTCCTATTTCTAGGTTTGTTATTCATAGTTCTTTTGTTCTAGGTTATATTGGTTAAATGATTGAAGTGAGTTGTTTTGTAGGCTATTTAAAAATTCACAAGAATTATACATTATTATAACATATTTGAAAAATTGTATTCATCATTGAGCTACTTGGATGCCTTTACTAGGTAACAAATATAGAATTTCTGGAAGTCCCTTGTAGCAAAATTTGTAGTAATGTTTTGATATTTTCTAGAACATGTTAATGAGATTCATTTGAGTTTATTAGACTTGTATTGGGTCATAAAAAAATTCAAGTTAATAAAAAAATACACCCCATATTATTTTCACTTTCTTCGGTTAGGCATGTGGTAGGTTAACTAGCTCACTAATTCTTGAATTTTCAGTTCTTAGAGTGATAATTTTTTTGCTATTTTTTAGCACATGTTAACAGGGATATTTTTGAGTGATCCACTCGGAATGGGGTCCTTGGACATCCTAATTAATTAAAAAAAATACTCCCATCCTACTTAATAACAAAAAATTTCCCATCTCATGGGCATTCACCAAGTTATCTCAAGGAGTAGTAGTCATATAGCAGTCCTATAGCACTCTTGTAGCAGTTTTGTAGAAAATAGAAAAAATACTTCTCCAACACCAACCCACCCCCCTTCCCTCCCCATTCCCTTTTCACACACAGGTGTAGTAAGAGAAACATCACCGTCCACTATTGTAAATAGAAGAAGAATAGGTGACAGAGAAGGTAGAAGAAATGAATGGAGATGATGATTATGAGGAAGATCCTCTTGGATTTCCCATTCAATACATTGATATTAGTGTTTATATGAGGAACATATCTCCATATTTACTTCTGAACTTCTATGGTATGAGGTCAGAGGATACATAAAACTTTATCTTTGAATTTAAAATACTTTGTAGGTCTTATGGTTACCTGTTAAACACTCAAAAATTGAGATTATTTCCACCAATAGTGAAGGATAAAGATCTTCAATGGTTCATGAGTTTACGGTCTAATTTAATAAGATTATGGAATGATATGAAATATATATTTCTAGAAAAATATAAAGACCACGATCTTAAAGAATAAATTTTTAGAATGAATAAAAAATAAAGATGAGAGCCTTGAGGTTCTAATATACATATTTATGTATAATATTGAGATGGAAAATTTACATTATTTAGGATCTCACACACTAAACCCTCTTACTTAGAATAATTAGGGATGAGAAGATTGATCTCCTTGATTGCATGAGTAGAGGTGGCGTATACCAATTATGATTTGATGAAATGTGTGAAATATGCAGCTGCATATCAAGAGGAAGGGAAAGAGTAAGTAAATCAACATCAAGATCGGTAAGTCAAGTTAAACTTCGCAATTTTTTCGATAAATTTAGAACATAAATTCTTAGAAATCTAAAGTGCACAAGTAGAAATTTTAAGAATGAAAAATGAGCAAAAATAAGATGTTGATATTTGTGTTATCCATGCAGAATCACATGCTACTAAATATTTCCCATCATTACCAAGGTTGAAGGAATATTACCAAGAAGAAAATGTAGGAAGGAAATCATGAAAGCAACACTATTATGTAGCTCTAAGAAGACCATGGAAGCCTAGTCAAACTAATGCACATCTATCTCAAAGTAATTGGAGCACACAATTTCCTTGGCAACCTGGAACATCTTCACTCCAAAACGAATCTTTGCAACAGGGTTGGAAAGGACCTTATGAAACAAATCCACAATATCCTCAATATTTTCCTGAAGGTCCTCCATACCCAACTCCATTATATCTCTACCATCCACCTTCACTAGAAAAATAACCTCAACAACATCCTTCCCAAATATTGACTCCCACTCAAGTACCTGTACCACCATTTCCAAACCCAAACAATGAAGTAACTTAGCCCCCTTACAATGCTGAGGTGAAGTTCTCCCAAACAAATCCTCTTGGTATAAATGGTATTCATCCTAGCTCAGGAAGAGTATTTCAAAAATGTGATTCTCCTGATGCCATTAAAGAGCAACACCCATAAGAACAAGATCCAAAGAAGTCCAAGGAATCATGAACCTCATTTAATGGAGAGTCGACATTGGAGCTCGAGATGAAGAATTTATTCTATGATTATCATCAGATTATTTATTCGTTCAAAATACTAATCAACAAAAAGAAGAACAATTGAATGTCATGTTAGAAAAGGACAAATAAAGTGATCCAAATACACAAATGAACCAAGGGAATCACAACTATATTGAAATTAGGTCCCAGATAATCACTAAGTTGCAACAACACACTCTTCTTCAAAAATTCTTCAGATCATTAAAAAAGTTGTTCTATCACATTTAGGTACATGTCAAAGCATATATTTCAAGCCTACAAATGAGTTTATGTGTTATGTTGATATGCGCATGGGTGCATTGGAAGTATTCCTATAATTGAAAGAGATTTTGTTTTCTTCAAGTACAGAAGGATAGAAATAAACAAAAAAAAATGGAAAAAGAAAAAGTAATAGGAAAAGAATAAAATATCAAGTGAAAACCTCTCTTGAAGTGCCTGAGATTGGATCACTGATTGAAAACTTTCTTGAGGTGGTCAGTGGGTTGGAAAAAAAAATCCTAGGTGAAAAAATCCTTTGAAGCAGCTAGGCATACCTAATAGTTGAAAACCTCATTAAGGTAGCTAATAGGCCTAAGAAAAATAAAAAAAGAAGTATAAAAAGAAAAAGGATATTTTCTCTTTATATATTTCTCTGATGAATGCAAGTTCTCTCCAACATCTACAAGCAACAAGAACAATTTATCACGAAAGGAAAAATTTGATGAAAATCCTAGTCAATGTAACTCAAACTTAGGCTTTATCCCCCATTACTCGAATGCTCCAACATGAACAAGGGCATGTCAATCCATCACTCACATCCATTTTTGTGACATTTCCCATCATTCCTAAGCCTTTCCCACTCATTTTCCTTGTTTTCGTGAAGTGTTACAAGCAAGTTTTGCTTTGCTACACGACTCTCAAAATACACAAGGAAGAAAGTAGTTTTACCATATCAGGAAAACCATGAATCCATTCGAGTATTTATTTCATTGGGAGATTCATATGTATTACTTTAGCATGCTCAAGAAATTTCACCAAATTCTAGTGCACATTTTTAGAGAAATTGGTCACCACCACCTACAACCATTTTCAATTTTTCTTAAGATTCATCCATCCATTTACCAAGATATTCTATGGGAAGATTCATAATGATTATGGAAACATTATCAAAAAAATTCAGGTCAATCCAATCTACCATTTGGAAGATATGGATAAAACAAGTCTCCTGCAAGATTATCCTAAAATGCTACAAAATTGACGAGAATTTCTAGAGGATTGAGATCGACATAAAAACGGGTTCAGATTTTTTTTTAATCCAAGAAAAATATGAGAGGTCCACCATAGCCTCATTATTCATTTTCCACACAACTTGACCTATTGTCCACTCTCATTTTCCCCTTTGTCCCAAAAAAACACCACTTTTCACCCCTTCATCGATCCCTTCTAACACAAAAAAATACCTTTGACCACTATCAACTAGTTACTCATGAATTATGAATATTTTTAGAGGTAGAATCAGAAAGAAATTGTGATCTTGGCAGGGTCTATGTGACTACTACACAAAGTGATGCAATCCTCTAGTAGTCTACACATCCCCTGCCAAACCATAGAGAGAGCACCAAATCTAGAAGTCAGCTACCATGTAGCATTCGAGGATTCAAAACCACGATATTGAGTAGCTATAACATCTCCTATAAGGTGGTACAAGATCATCATTAGACCAAAAGAAGCGTGCATGTAGTAAATCAAACACAACGATTTCTGAAGCAATAAATCCTTGAAGCAAAAGACCACAGATACGACCTCCAAATTGCATTTGATTACCCAACAAATAAAAACATATGATCCAAAGAATAGAACCTAAATCTAGAAGGACTTGCATCATCAAAGTTTTAGTTAGGAGAAAGCATAAAAAATTCTTATATTTTTGAAATTGCGGGAAGCAAGGGAGACAAACCAATAACCTCTCAGAAGATACTCAAAAAAGCCTAACCCATGTCGAGGTCTTCCATGCAACCAAAGTATCAAAACATCTACAACCAACCACCATGTAAGCACAGGTATGCATTATCCTTCACCTCTCCTCTTGATCGTATTATGGTTAAAAAATTGTTTTCAATGCATAAAAGAGTGTTTTTTAGTTTGAAGGTGGCGAATAGTCTCAACTGCCCTCAAAACATTGAGTGCAGCTAACTCCCTCACTCATGAAACCTATAAAATAACAAGAAAAGGAGGATGATAATTAAAAGGACTAGGCCAATGGGTATGAGAAGTTACAAAGGTGGTAGGTGTGGGAAAACGCATCCAATGTGCTAAGCCCACCGAAAATAAAATAAAGGAATAAGGGATGAGCTAGAACTTCATTTGTACCAAGATATCATTTCCAAAATGGTAAGAGAGGCCCAATACTTCATTCAAGGTTGAGCTAGATGCTAATACAGGTTCCCTAGGGTGCTACAGAAGAGATATAGGATTAGTTTACAGATTCTATAGGACATGAAAGCACTGATATAGGAATACGTAAGGCTCTATAGGAACAATTGGAGAGCACAAAATGATTTTCTCTATTGACACATCTAATGAAATTTTTCTTTGGATCTAAACTCTTTGGAATGTAGTGATTAATTACATGTTCTTTCCTTCATTCAGGCTATATTAGTTTACTTTATTTATTCTTAAGTTATGCCTTCTATTTCAAGCATTGCTATTTCCTTGCTATATTCTAGGTTTCCTTTCAATGCAACATTTACATTTTTGCAAGTATTATAGCCTTTACATTTCTACAATTAGGATTAGAATTTACATTTGAGCAAGAAACATTTCTATTTCTTGAAAATAAGGTAAATTTTCCATTTTTTAGGCTTGATTTAATGATATTCACTTCATTGCATCAGATCAATGAAAGGACACGTTGTTTACTGCATATATATTTCTAGCACCTTTTAAGTTTGTATGAACAACAGATTGATAAAATAAGTTGATAACCTTGGGATTTGAAAAATTCTTGTTGCAATACTAGGGCTCATCATTTTGGTACATCAATTATAGCATTGATTGGTTCATGATGTTAATGCTAAAAATTCCACTATTATAACATGGAAATTTTACGTCATCACTCTCAAACTTCAATAACACTTCCACATATTTTGTCTTATGGTAATATGAACACCTCAAATTTTTGACTTTTCTAACTTAAAAAGCACATGGAACACCTTAGTTTACACTAATTCTCAACCATAGTCACCCGTTCATGCCACATTTCAACTAACATTAGTGTCATAACAATAATGGTTCTAGGGCTAGTGAAATGTATCATAATTATAATGATGCTACCTCTTTCTTGTTGTGGCATTCCTATTAGTGTATATCTACCCAAATTTAGTGTACATAACATTTGTTTCCATTGTAACAACTCCAATATGGCACATTGCTTTCAACTTGGGGAATAGCATACATTTATCCTTTATTCTATATTGTGTAATGGTGACTTTGGAACTATGAAACAATGTTAATAATGATTAATTCTCATAACTCGCCTATACAACGGTTCTTTCCAGTAAGAATGAAAATTCTAAATGCATAAAAATTCTATACGGTATCGACGAAATGTCATAAATTTCTTTGCTAACTAATATCTCTTTGCTAAATTCAACATTAATTTTAAAATGCTTCCCTTTTGGTCCCTTTTTTGCAGGATCAGTCAACACCATGATTTCTTTTTTTTGTCCTTTTCACAATCTAAAAATGTCACACTAAAATCCACCATGAAAATCTTAGTCCAACAAGAGTGATCTAACAACTAACATTGTTTTAATATTCAATAATCTTAGCATCCATACCAACTAGCCCTCTCCATAGGCACACAGCTAATATAAACGTCACATTTACGAAATTTTGATGCCACACCATCAAGTAGCTTCTCATAAATGCACTCCCTATGAAGTCAAGCTTTCTAGATTGTCTGCTAACATCGAATAGATTGGATCATATGCTCATTTTTTAAGACATCAGAGATGTCCTTGTTTGAATTTGAAGATTATAGGATCAAAACCCTTGAAGTATCATTTCATTCCTCTTCCTTCTTCTTTCCTACTTAATATCCCATTGATTTTAGGGTTTCTAATCCTTCATTATCTATGTTTTCCCAATAGTAATGGCACATTCTATCCAACTGATCTATCTCATTATGTATGTGTTTACATTCTAGAATTATATCTAAATCCAATAAAATATACCAGAGGAATTTCACATTATTTCTCCATGGTGCACAAGAATGATCTTTGAAATTCCATAATTCTCTTGCTTTGTTGTGCTTTCATCATGCAATCATAACCTAGCTTGTATTTTTCTACAACAATAGTGAGGATGCAGCGTTGGATACGTTTATTTTGCTTTGTAATTGTGTGATAAGTCATGTCCTTGTTTTGTAATGGAGGCGTAGTAGGCTTATTCATGTTCTCAAGATTTTTTCAACTCTAAAAGGAATGTATGAACAATGGGTTGCGCTTGTTTGTAGTAATGAGGGAAACTTCAAGAGCTTGGTTTGCAGGGTCAAACAAGATTTCCAAAATGTCCCATTCATAATGCAAATTCTTCATGCATATTGTAAATGTTATTAATCATTGAAACATTGACATTACTCACTATGTTCAAATGCCTGATGCTCAATTTTTCTTCTCATGTCTTCTTTCTAGGACT
The DNA here is from genome assembly GCA_000404065.3 of Pinus taeda. NCBI lineage: Eukaryota > Viridiplantae > Streptophyta > Pinopsida > Pinales > Pinaceae > Pinus > Pinus taeda. The sequence continues at coordinate 45,309 of APFE030011295.1, forward strand.
AATGCTACTTTGGTATGCTTCAAGGTTGAATTATTTCTAGAAGTTGAATTATGTTATCCTTATGATGTTATCACTCCCCCATGTGCTTGTGAATACATGAATAATGAATCCTCACTACCATTTATTCAATTCTCCCTTTACACATATAAATTTTAGTTTCTGGCTTCCATTTGTGTGACAATTCCTGTTAAATGCACCAAGTTACTAGACATGAATGTCGATACTCTTTTCTATGATATGGTTACAAGTAAATAGTTAATGATTTTACTAGGCCTCTTCCTAATAAAAAATAATTTAATCATTTTTGCAATAATTTAATTTACAATTTGACATGTGTTTTTTGTAAATCAATGCTTGATCCTTTATTTAAACCAGCAATGCCTTATTTATGAATGCAAAAATTTAAAAATCTAGTTTTGTTTACTTCAAGTTCCCCATGTTAGTATGCACTCATTGGAAAATGGCCACCATATGGCTTTCATCTAAAACAGATGCAAGTCTTATATCATTAGATTAACTACAAACAAAGTCTTGATTCAACACTTTTTAAATAATCAAAAAAAGAAAGTAACCTCTCTTAATTTATTCTACTAACCATAGGTAGAGCATCTTTGACACACCACATTTGCAAGTTTTGTCTCCTCATATCTACTTTCTTGTTTCAAAAACATTCTTAGGGTTGGTTTCCCCCTAAGATACTTCACATTTCATGATTGTTGTTGTAACATTGACCATGTTCTTATTTTCTAATGGTTTCTTTCATTTCCATTAGTCCCCCATAGGGCCATGCTGGCTTCAATTTTTCATCGAAGTCACATGTCTCTCTTTCTTCCTTTTCTATACATTTGTGGGATAGCTTTTTCTATGTGCATTTTCTTCTGCCTTATTATTTGGTATACATTGTGTGACCCCCATCTTTTGTCTAGATTTCTTTAATGTACCAGGAAGCTTTTAATATTTGGCCTTGTGGTGAAGGTTGTCACATTCATAATATCTTGGGTGAACAAGAAATGGAGGAAAATACTTATGTCTCCTTGTTTTTTTATTCAAGTATGCATGCCTATTTTTCTTTGTATGGGATTTTTAATCAACAACCTTCTTTCTAAAATCATTAAATGACATAACAATAGCCATATAAAGAGTTTTCGTACCTAATGTTTGATAGTCTTCTTCTAGGAAATGATATCCTTTGATTTGTTTCTTGAGGGGACTTCCTTGTATGTTTCATATTCTACTGATAATATTCGGTTTGAATTCTCTTACAGTTAACTACAACATGCCCATATTATGAAAAGAAAAACAGTTGAAGCCTTTCAAAGGAGCAAAGGATCTCCTAAACTCATCTCTAGCAATAGATTGCATTTTTTCAAAAGACACATTCTTTGTCTCATTCCTCTGTTTTTTATTTTGTTACCAGTTTATGTTTGTTTCCTTACTAATCATGATGTTGACACCTTCTATTAGAAGAATTTTTAGAGTTTCTCTATTAACTTTTGTGGTTGCCTTTGAGATACTTCTCTTTCCTGACTTATTTTTCATGGAGAAAACCCCCTCTTATAACTTTTCATATAGGCCACTCTTTTCTTATAACTCATCTCTTACTAAAACAACCAGTGCTTCTAATATTTCACACTATTCCTCTCTTTCCTTCAGCTAACTGGTCATCATCCCTTAAATTTTTCCAGCCTCTTATAACTATGTCTTCAGGCTAATGATCTATTCTTTGTACTCATGATATTTCTCATCACATATTTTTAGTAATTTATTTTGGTATTTGTTTTTTTATTCTAAGTATTTCTATTTCAGCTAAGGCTGAGTAAATCTTGCCTTTTTTTCAACTAGCTTCTTGGTAAGACAATCATGTACTTTCACACTAGCAAAACAAGTCTCATTCGACTAAGCATTTTATTTTTTATAATCCTTTTTCTTCTTTTTCTTCCTCTTCTTCTTTCTTTTTTCTAAACTACTACTACTTGTTTCTCCTTCATGCATGACCTATAACCTATTTCAAATTTCTTTTACAAATTTGAGATCTATTACTATCTCAAGATCCGAATTGTGAAGATTGTTGTAAATTGTAAGTTTAGCTTAGGAATTCCATTTTTTTCCTTGCATTTAGGGAGAATACTTAATATATCCATCACATGTTGGATTTGAGAAACTAGGTCCATAACTTATGAGTTCATATTTTACCTTCTCTCTCCACTCCTAAAAGTTTGAAATAATGATCAAAAGTATAGTTCAATAATCCATTATTCGACCAGTTCTACCTTCTAGATGTTGAATTGATACAAAAGGAACCATCTTTGTTACCAATTGTTGGAAACACAACTATATTAAGAGGTGGGGGAGGGGGTGTGAATCAGTATAGTGTATTTATAAACATGAAATTTTATGTTCACTTTCTTTTCACTATTTATCTGAATTTTTAGATGAGAAGTAGTACTTCATAGATAGTAGATTTAGCATTTAAACAACATCTAAATCACAACATAAGAAACACAAATAAAAAAATCACTTATGGACAAAAAATATAAGTGGAAACCAATAAAGGGAGAAAACTCCAAATATTTTGTTGTTGCGATGCAAGAGAAAACTCCTACTTTCTTTATTAGATCAACTTTTAGAGGCTCAAACCTCTCTACTATCTTGCAAGTTACAACTTCTTAGGAATCTCCTACTCGCTCTTACATTAATTTTCTATGGGATTCTACCTATAGGAGGCTCCTTCATCAATTTACTTTTCAAGCTACAACCTAGCTGGAAGCTCCTACTTCCACTTATAGGCTTCAAGTTGTTCATTTTCAAGCTACTACCTAAAAGGAGAAAAAAGTTCCCATCATACATAGAAAATAAACATACTAGCTCTTTAACTTTGCATACCTCCATCTCTAGTCTTTGCCTTCTCTTCAAATATACTTCACATCATCTTTGCTTCTTCTTTCTCTTTGTGTGAGGTAACTCATAAAAACTATCTCTACCTCTCCCACACTCTCTAACGAGCTAACTAATACCTTTCAAAAAGACATCTTTTATAATTAAAACTTGTCGACTATTTATATTCCATACCAGAATATATAGGCAAAATCTTGCTTCTTTGCATGGTACATATTCATTTCCAAATACTTTAACTTTTGAATGCTTTCCAATTTTAAAAATTAAAATAAAATAATCGTCCTAATAATATTAAAATATTTACATCAACCAAATATAATGAT
>APFE030011295.1:49439-80967 GCA_000404065.3 Pinus taeda
TAAAATTATTATTTTAATTTTTAAATTTATTTTAAGTTTTAAATTTAAAACTTGATATTACAGAAGATAAAGTAGAATTTTGTCTCTCTTTCTAAAAGAATGATATTGGTTAACGATAATTTAAATAAAATTCCCAAACAATGAATTTTTCTTTTATTATTAATATTAACAAGGGAGGATGCATTGTAGCTAGACCTTGCCTTTTGTTGGGAGAGCCCTAAGTGTTGGAAAGCCCAACCATGCCTTTTGTTGGGAGAGCCCTAAGTGTAGGAAAGCCCAACCATATAATAAACGACAGAGGTAGTTAACCAAAGCTAGATCTAGATCATCATTGACCCACCAACATAAGGAAAGGTATAGATTGGAAGGCTACCTCTCTGAACGGTCTGCAATCAGTAATTTTGTACTCCTGTGAATGATTGCAATCACTAACTTTGTACTCCCGTGAATGATTGCAGAGAAGTATTTTTTGGATTTCACGAGGATTTTTCTTGTTCTTTCTTCGTAAGTCTCACAAGTAAACTTGGTCTGTCCATTATGTAAGGTATAGATATTTCATGAAGGTAACTGTGGTCGAAGGCATTACGAACTTGACTTACTTCGAAATGTCGGGAAACCTTGAATCCAAAAGGTTGACTAGTTTTTCCATAACAAAAGCAGACTTAAAGTGCTTTGGCTTAATTCAGTAAAATATAGAATTGAATGTATGATATTTCATTAAATTTAACACATCTACATGACTTAGAACCCGCCAATTTGACACTTTGATTTTCAGGTCGATAATCCCCTTACCTTCTCGAAATGCCCAATAACTTATGTCAAATCAACAAGACGGGAATCTTTACCAAAGAATATATGAACAACGGTAGCAATGAAAACTCCCCTTGCTTACACGTTGAACCGGAGAAGACTTCGTCTTGAGGCTTCTTTGTAATAGGAAGAGGTTCACCAGTCAAGGGTGACTGTAGGAAAAACACAAGAAACACAACTTTAGGAAAAAAACAATATTTCTAGGAAAAGAGAGAAAAAGAAACCTGACTCTATCAAAATAGGGGCATGCATCCCTACATGGATATATTACACTCTGAAAAGAGGAAATGGTGCTTTAATTGGCATGACATACAATGCTTGTTTAACCACGATAAGTGGTACGCATGCTCATACCTGGTCAATTTTTAAAGGATCGCCTAAATTAGCATCTGCAAGTACAATATATCATAGTTTAATGCTAATAACATCCCCTAGAATCAAAATTGTTGCATCTTGTTCTTTCCAATTCTTTTCTCTGAGAACCTAAATAAAAAAAAAATTGCACTAATTATGGTTGTCGTGACAATGAATAGGCTATATTTTCTAGCTTGCAATCTTCATTATTTTGGCTAACTTTGTTTTTTAAAGAGGAGAATCCAGACCTTTGTTTTGGTAGCTAAACGCACCATGAAAGTAGTTGCAGTGTTACTTGCATTGTTCTCTTCTACGAAGCTAATTGTTGAGTTTATAAACAACAGACAAATGATTGCAGTTAATCGTTTCCTCCAAATTAACAAGATTAAACAAGTGAACTGACCGGAACGTAAGAAAGTTTTGCACAAACTTGTCCAATCTTATTTCTCTATTAGCAAGAAAAAATAGCCATGAGTGCTGACAGATAGGTAGTAAACAACTTTAGCATATTATTATTCAAAATAGAACACCTCTGCCAGGAAGAATGTTCTATTTTGACATTTCGATCAATTTTCCTTCATTTTCATTCCTTGATAGTGAAAACATAAATTTAAAATTATTAATCCAAGAATCGAGTGATGTTGTCAAAAGGCCACATGTGAGAACAATACCCACAAATACACTACGAGACCTATTAAAATATGTAAAAAGGAAAATACCTCTTTGAGTTTCCAAGTAAGATAAGGGAATTACGATGGATGGAAGAGTGAAAATTTTGGGGCATCCAAAATTCTTGATTGATTGGGGAAACACTATAAATATAAAGAAAATACTGGGAAAAATTATATAAATTGTAGAACTACAGATGGGTGAACAATATATACGAGACCCTGAACTTGAGCCTATAGCTCAAAATTTGAAAATAATAATAAAAATGATAAACTTAACGATGATATGAAAATATAAAATGTTTTGTTGGGCATTATAAATTTGAGATTATATATGCCAAAATGTTTCTTTTGACCACTATAATCTAGACAGAGGGCATTGAGATAAAATAGGAATTTTTTTTTTTTATTTCTGAGAAACTAAGCAAAAATGGAATAGACTTTTTAGCCCTGAGGATCCTAGGGTAAGAGTGAACACGTTTTCTTGGAAAGATATAAAAATGGATGAGAGCCTTGATACACCTAATCCAGTTTAGTAGTCTTGCACCTTGTAATTTCTCCTTTATTTTTCTATCAAGGGATTTGACACAAGCAACTCTTATACTCCTAATTTTACTTAAATAGTGTAAAGCAAAGAAATGCCTCCATGGGATGTCAGGTCAAAAAACTATTTTCGACATTTTTTAAAAGGGAAATCGTCATATTGGATTCCATGTTTTCTGGTGAGCTCCAGTGTTTTCATTTCTTACAATAAGTTGTGGACAAAAATAAGTGTATTGCAACTAGTTACAACAAGTTTGTGAAAAAAAATGTATGAGAACATGTGATGTGAGTTGTATGATAAACAACACAACATGATTTCATTGATCACTGATTTATTTTTTATTACATCATCATTATGAATGAAAACACATACTAGCGGCATTAAACAATCAAACTGTGGATGCTAAAAATACATGTCACACTATACTTAACATAGACAGTTCCATTTTAAGGACACTAGGTTCATTGGTTCCATTTTCCAGTAGTTAAATACTATAATGTTATATATTTGAGAAAGTAAAAGTTGACATTTTCCAGGGCAATGGATCTCATAGAAAGTATGGGACACTTAGGGTTTCTCCTCTAATTTGTTGAAACCAAAAATTTTCAAACTAAGCATGCTTTCCTGAGATGTAAGGCCTTCTCTTGAACAACTACATCATAGCTATTCAAGCACCTAATCCAAAGGGACACGTTCCTGAAATGGATCCCCACAAGTATTCTTCAGAACCATGAAATTTTACAGCATTTAAAGCACATTGAATCACAAAGAGGAATCAACGAATGAATCTACTGAGAAAATTGATCCGCGTACCTGATCAACCATAGCTTTATTGAAATCCTCTACAATCAGAGGCTTATTCTCTTCAGACTCCACAATTCACAAGCAAAAATTGTTCGACACCCCTATGTTAGATCCCTGATTGATTTTTGTGTTTATCCACCACTTGATTGAGATCGAAATATTACTCTGCAGCTAAATTACAATTGAATATATACAATGAATGGGAAAGTTATAATTAAAAAAATAATAATAAATAAATTAAAATTAAATTAAAATTAGATGGTGGATATGCTGACCATGCATGCATCGCAGGTGTCACATGAACTGATTCTTAAGTTTCTCCCTAGTGTGACACTTCGACACACCATAAGAGTAGTGTGAGGGCACGTAAGGTGTTTTATCCACTAAATAAATTAAAAAAATTGCCCCATGCCTTTACTGGTGTTGGAACTAGAGTACTACTCTGTTGCTGGTGTTGAAAATGGAGCTAGTACTGCAGCTGGATCTATTATTTGATTTGGAACTGCTCGTGCTATTGTCTTTGCTGCTGGTTCTGGTTCTACTTATACTACTACTTGAGATACCGCAGATATATCTGCCTTTTCTAGTGGTTGTGCTCAGTCAAATGCGTCTGCTCCTAGGGGATTTGGAACATCTGAATCTACTACTACCTTTGCCTATTCTACTTAAGCTCTCTCTACGGCAGGGACTTAAGCTCATGCTATCTCTACCACTAAATCTATTAATGTTGGTGTTGGATTGACTTATGTTGCTGGATCACCTTTCGCTGGTGGGTCTCCAACAATATATGGTACATCTACTCTTGTTGAAGGATATGAAACTAGTACAGGGGCTTACCTTCACTTTAGATCTATTCTATAAATGGATATGGGACTGGGATATACTTCTGTCACTGGTGCTAGGTCTTAATAATATACATAATCACTAGCTTAAACAACTGAATCAACTGCTAGGACATGAAGAGATGTGAGGCAAGGTGCTGGATCTAATTGTGGTGTGCTGGATCTTTGACTGGACCAAAAATCAAACTAGTGCCTCCTAAAGAATTAGTATATTCTATTGGGGAAGAATATTAACTTTTTTTTTCCCTTTAGTCCAATCATTTCTTGTGTCCAATCATCAAATTCATCCGTTCATTAGTTGCATAGAATGTTACTAGACGGTAAGTCATCATATGCAAATATAAGGTTAGCTCCCCCGTTCAAGAAATTAGTGGTTTCCTTGAGAAAATTGTGAGGTCTGGCCCAAGAGAGCTGCTCAATCTAGAAAGTGCATAATCCTGGGAGACAGTTACCTATGCCTCCCAGAAATTGCGTAATCCCTTTTGGACAACCATTTATGCTCAGCCCAGAAACTTCACAAATTTTCATCCCAAGCTCAGAGACCGATGCATGTACCTTCAAGTTGACCAGTTCCCTCTGGGAACGAGAAAATATGACTTTCCTGCATGGACTACTTTTCCCAAGGCAGCGTGATTTAGAGATCTATTTTTAACATCTTGAGGTTAGATGCAAGGATCATTTCAAAAACCTCCTGCCAAGTGTTGCTTTCCTAAATTTGTGGCATGCGCATCACAACCTTGCTTTTATCAAAACTCATTTTTGAGACACTACAGAGGGGATTTCTCACATCAATATTGTATCTCTTACATCCTTCCTCACATATAGGAGCCATTGGTACATTTAGCTCAGTTGTCTCGGGGCAAGCTCACTTTTCCTGTATTGCGCCGCATGTCTATTGCTTTTTATGTTTCACTTTGTTTAAGTGTTTTCTACTTGATTTTAGTGACCTATGTTTGTCATTTTGATGTATGTTATCTTGTAAAAGAACGGTTCAATTTTCGTTCGCATCTCATTATTGTCGCATGCATGACACTGCTTTTCAACCGACGGTCATCATTGTGCCGACTCACTTCACACACATGCATGTTTTCCTGTTTTTTTAATCTTGCACTCATTGTTTTTATGCATGATCATTCACTCTTTTTTACACTCAGTATCATCATGCATTCCGACTTCTCATGTTTTCATTTGCCCATCGGCGAGTCTGGGCTACCTTGGCCTGGACCGTGCCTTACCCGACTAGCACTGTGCATTTTCGGAAGCGAAGGCTCTACCTTCCCTTCAAAAATTGTGCAAGTATAACCCATCACTAACCTCCAGGCTTTCATTATGCAACTCTAGGAGGCAGTGTTCTCGTGACCCCAGAAACTGCGCAATGTAGTTTGATGGTTGCATGTCATTGCTGACTGAAATTAGTCATTGCACAATTTAAATCCTAGGTAGGCGAGGTGGTATTGTGCATTACATAGTTCTAGCAGTCAGTCAGCATCCAGACAGCCCAACTATGCCTTGCACAGCTTTGGTAGTCAGTCTCATAGCCTCTCGGTGAAAATTGTGCAATCTTCACAGACAATCACATAGGTATGTTGCATGTCAGTCGTCTAGTTTTTTTTTTTTTGACTGACATATTTCTTTTCATGAGTGTCGCTACCTCTCCAGGTAACACAGGTGTTTGTTTGCCTCTCAACAGCATAGGTACAATGGCTTCTAGGAGAGCAGAGTCAAAGACACCATTCAGAGCACACATGGAGATGCAGTCGATCAAGTGACTATGAACTTGCCTATCTATGGAGTCATCAAGTTGTTCATGGACAAGGATATCAAGATGAAATGGTAATGGTGTCACAACAAGTAGAACCATCAACAGCAACACAAGGCAACACACCTGCATGCAACGAATGCAAGAGGAAGGTTGTTGACAAAACAGAAGCAGAGCAAAGCTACGAGTTCAAAGCATATCCACTCGTGACAAAAGCAGCTCTAGAGATTGAAGTTATGAGGTGACAACAAGACAATGAAGATCGTGGAAAGGAAAAGAGAGAAACAAAGAAGGAGTTGCATATGGAGAAGTGGTAACTCAAGGAATAACAATAGCTATAGAGACGAGAGAATGAGTTGCAGTAGGAACAGGTACAATAGGGGGTGTAACATGCGCAGATGGATGAAACTGCAGTCATACAACTTATAGATTCATCCCAGCAACTGGCATAGAGAAAACAAGGTGTGAAGTGTTTTTGATCGCATGCTAGTGAATTCAGCATCATGCATGTCACTATGCCCATGCATGCAACCCTAGCCATTTGGCACACTCACTCAGGCGAATACAAGAAGCATGTCCGACTGGAGCTGAACATGTATTTTGACAAGTTGACGTGCATGGTCACTTGCACATACTTGGAGATCAGAATAGACACTATGCATTAGTATGTTGTTGGTCCAGCTTCACTCACGACAGTGATGCGCATGTTATCAGATGAGTTGGACAGAGGAGCCATATCAGTGTACCTAGATGCAATGGAGGCAAGAGTCCGCTTTCAGCAGGATGTCACCATTGAGCACATGGAAACCATCATGGATGACTGAGCTTGGCATCATTTCACCACCATGAACCATCACAAGGATGTCAAAGAGTTAGTCTCACCACAACAATCTGAGCATCAGTGATGTCCTACATAGCTTGGTCAAGCCATTTTGTCTCAATTGGGTACATGTATAGACTCTATGTCACGTCTTGTCAAGTGGAAGTTCAAGTGTCGATAGTTGAATGTAATAGTCACAGAGTAGTTGAAGAGTCATGAGGGTAGGTGAACAGTCACAAAGGGGAACTTCAAGGGCCACCCCAACCTTTGCAATAAATAGTCCCTCATAACTCATTGTAAAGGAGTTTTGGTCTGCCAAGCTTCCAATACGAGTATCTCAGAGAGAGCTTGGATAGTATTGTAATGAGCATTGGCTTCTCCACTATGCAGAGCTAGTATATCTCTTTGGAGGAGAAGGCGACAGTGACTGTAACATTTCGTTGTCGAAACTAGTGGTTGGTCACGGTTGTATTGTATGATTGGAACTTACACTTCTTAATATAACAGAGTCAGCAGGTTTCATGCATATGTCGTAGTGTATTTCAGCTATCTTGTTTACTCTAAATGATATATCTATATGTTTTCTTATGCATGCTTCTGTAGCTATTTTGTCTATATGTATTTATGAATCTTACTGAAATGCATTGTAGGTTTAACCATCACTTTGCATTTCTAGCTTACTTGCCTTCCATGTTGTGATGCATCTTTACTCGTGCGTTCCCTTCTTAACTTCGTGCTTTCACAGGTTCCAAGGGGCGCACTCACCTACCCCCCATGTGTTAGAACCACTCATGCACCTTCCTTGGCGTACTGTGTATGTCACACCTTTGTTACCAATAGGGACATCTTACTTGCCTCTGTGCGAAACCACGGTCAAGGCGATGCCGTATGACCCACTACTATGAATCCTACCAAATGGTGTGAGGTGTAATTGGGACTTCTCACCGGGGAGATCCCCTCACATGTTGGTGGTTCCAACACTGCCAACACATTCCTTTTATGCAAATTATTCATAGATACTTTCAAAATATTCACATGCAATCTTTTCTTTCAAGAATAATAACATTGATACTTATGTCTCTTCAAACTACAACACTTCGACTACTTATTTGCATGGGTAGCCACAACAAATCTCTGCAATTCTGGAAGGAGCAACCACGAGCGTTCGATTTATAGCACATATCATTTTATTTCAGCACAACTTCAACATTTGGCTTCAATGCGACTTGAGACTCTACATTACAAGCTCAGTTGTCACCACAACAAGCTCCACGCTCCAACAATGATATGGCAGATGATGAAAGGCTCCACGACACACTCACACTCCAGTAATGATACACTCCATCAATGAATCTATCCACTGAATGGTACATTGCAAGTTACAATCGTTGCAAGATCACATCGATACACATTTCTTTATCCCATGTATGTTGTCATATCTTGCATAAAAAGATTACCCATTGATCTTCACTTTATCTCTCATAATGGACATAGCATAACCAACCTTTAGCCATAGAATGATGGGTGCAACTCCAAATGACGATTCAACCCTAACTTAACCTTGGCCCAACTACTCGAATTAGATTGACATATTAATTAATAATAAATTATATATTGTTAAATCCATGACTCACACACACATATATATATAAATTGAATATGAATGAATTACAACCATATTATTATTTTTAAATGTTATTTCTTAATTTTATATTAAGTAATGAATATTGAATAATAAATTACTTTTATTTGGCTTTCAATTATTTTATCTTTCTATATAAAATTGAGATAAAATTAAAATATTTTATTTATGATAGATTTTTTTTTTTTTTTTACTCAAAATGTAAAATGTTACCTCTATTATGAAGATCAAGGATGGTGTAATATAGTCCTCATTTCTATATTTTCAAACTCTTGTCATATGTTTTATCCATGTTATATAATCAAATATTCAACCTGATAGGTTATATTGGAGCTACTTGATCGTTGTGTCATTTTGATCAGGTTCTAACGTCATATTATAATGTACAACCAAGTCGTTTTGGACTCTGCAGAATTATGGTCTTTTATATGTGGTACATTCTTCTCCTCTTATGAATCTCACAAGGCAGCTTGGTGATTTGAATGATTGTAAACATAATTTAATGTAAAAATAATAATATTACGAGTTTTTTTAATTGCATCGAAAAGGAAAAAGGTGTAAAGATATACAAATAGATATTTAGAATTAAATTAATTGGATTAGTGCTAAAAAATTAAAAAAAAACTTAAATAAATATATTTTAAAATATATTTTTTTAAAATAGTAATTCATAGTACAGAAAAAATAAAGAGATTAGGTTGAAATTTTTTATATTCATCATCCATCTCATGCTAAGAACATAACAAATCTGGATGTCCCTGCCCTCCTAAGACTACTACGTTACAAACTCACCGAAATTACGTTACAAACTCACCAAAATTGACCTACCCTCGATAAAAATTGACAAAATATTACAAAATATACAAATTAGGTATCACCTCGTTCGCATTACAAAATATGACCTTAATTCTATAAGGAGATATCCTTAAAGAGGTGGCAAGAGTGGAGGACGCTTATGACTTTTAATTTGAACCTGAATAATTTCTTTCTATTTAATGATAAAACAAAAGCAGTAGTTAGAAATTGCATCTTCGCCACTTCTACAACATATCCATCGAGATGATCTTCAATGCTTATGCTACTTCTCTCTCATTAAACGATAGCCAATTTTGAGCTATGGAGATTCACCTCTAGTCATATGTTCTAGGTTACCTTCCGAAACAAATTTTATACTGAAACATATTTCGACATATCTACCATCTCGAGTCTTGTTCTCCCTTACGTTCACCCTACGGTTTCCAGGAAATGCTACCCCGATGCTTCGGGCTAGTCAAATGCGAGATAAGAACCAAATGGTCTGCTTGTTTGGGTGAGAAGCGATATTGCGTGAAACATATCAGCCAGTCATACGTTCGTAATCTTCGAAGAGTATCTACACTTATGAGGGTTTCCAGGAAATGCTACCCCGATGATTCCGGCTAGTCAAATGCGAGATAAGAACCAAATGGTCTGCTTGTATTGGCGAGAAGCGATATTGAGTCAAACATATCAGCTAGGTATACGTTCGTCATCTTCGAAGAGTATCTACACTCATGTATTTAAGGTATAATCAATTCCGTAAAAGACAGATTCAAATAGCCTCTCCGGTTTCCCGTGAGCAAAGTTGAGTTAGTCATAATAGGCTCCGTGGTATTTTCCTATACCCGCTCTTCTCCCACACTCGTTTATTCCTCTTCTCCCACACTCGTTTATTCAACCCGTCAACTTGATATCAGTAATTTAAAATCACAGCTTTGAACACTGGTAAGACTACTGACTACGGCAAATAGATTCCAAATTCCAAACACCATGAAACACGGCGATTTTTATTTACGTGTCCTCTACGTACGATGACTTTTTAGAGGGTCGAGAATACCATTAATTTGGATTCAATTCAACATTCAGATTCATTCACCCTCCTTGGATCCTTCTCCGCTCCTCCCCTCTCTGGCATGTATTTATAGAAGAGGCTGCTGTGAATATCTGATGTATGAATAGTTCAGCCAGAAGTTCAAACCACATATACATAGCACTTCCGCAATCAGTTTCATTATCTCCAGTATTTAGGAACCATCCATCATCGTTAACGAACGGACCATTCAGCTATTAGGGTTTACCATTACACATATCGTCTCTTAAATCACAGAAGTAGAATGATAATGCCAGTGCCCATGAAGCTTAAAGCCAATGTGTCTGTTCTTGTAATTTTTACTCTCGTCTTACTTGTGACGACGCTGTCGTTTAGAAAAGTCTCAGCCACATGCAGGCAGAGGCAGCTCATGACGGGAAAAAGCATGAACGTTCAATCTTCCAATGGAGCGGTGGCGGCAGCAGGAGGCCGCTTAACATTGTGGCAATCACTTGCAGATAGTCAACCCAGCCGTAACGTCCCAAAACCGCCACCTGCACATAAGTTTTTAGCAGCAGCGGCAACAAGACGATCTCTCGGACCTGCCTGCAACCGTCATGTTCCGACATGCCCACCTACTCGCCAAGAAAAGGAGCAGCGGAAGAAAGTAGATGGGAAGGCAGAGTTGATGAAAAGTTTTCAGACTTCCGTTAATGGTGGAAAAAAAGCATCAGCATATCCTATTTACTGACTTGACATTCCGTTTCTACGCGGCCGGTTTGATAATTCCCATCTAAAACGCCAATCCTTCCCACCAGCATATATTTTTGTGTTTCATGTTTCTCGTTAATTCTTTTGTGGACGTAGATTAATATAATAGGATTTGAACGAAACATAGATTCAAATAATCGTTCATCCCATCAAATGGAGCGGAGTGGAAAAGCGTGCCTTTTTCCTAATAAACTGCTTAGGTGCTGAGGAATTGATTTATCATTTTTAGCACGTAAGACCAAAATTTATTCCAATGTCAATAATATAGAGCTTTTTTTTAATGGTATCAGAAACCATTATAGAGGGAATTTGAGTCTCAAATCTCTATTTCAGCCTTACTTAACAGAGATATTAATATTATTTAAATATTAATAATACTTTTTTATATAATAAAAATCATAAATTAAGTATAATATTATATTTTTTTCTTAGTAATAACTTTACAAAATTTATAATTTATAAATATATATTAAGAGTAGGTTGAAAACCTCACTATATTCGTGAATGAGTATAATGCATTCATAGACATAATTTTTTTTTATTATCGAAATTATTAGATGAGGAGCCGTGATTCATATAAATAGCATATTTAATATATCAACCATATCAAATTTTCTATTTAAGTTTTCTTTAATATTTATTTAAAATTATTTATGTTTTTTTTTCAAATTATTTAAATTGTTAGATGAGCAACAATACTTCATATGAATGGTAGAATTAAGACGTAAACAACATTTAAATCACAACATAAGAGACAGACACATAAGCAATCACATGTACAATCATAATATAAGTGGAAATCTATAAAGAGAGAAAGCAATGAATTTGATGATTTTGTGATGCAAAGGGAAGCTCCTACTTTCTCTATTGCATTAGCTTTTGGAGGCTACAACCTCTCTATTATTTTACAAGATACAACTTGTTGGGAAGATCCTACTACCTCTTATATTATTTTTTTGCAACCTTCTACCTATAGGAGGCTCTTATATCATTTTTCTTCTCAAAAGATACAACTTGATTGGAAGCTCCTACTTTCACTTACATGCTTCAACCTATTCTTTTTCAAGCTACTACTTGACAGGAGACAACGATCCACTAATACATAAAAAATTCAACATGTTGGCTTCTGTACTCTTTAATTCTACATACCTCCATCCCTTGTCTCTAACTTCTCTTCAAATTTACTTCACATAAGCCCTGCTTCTTCTTTCCCTTTGTGCTAAAAACTCTCAATGATTATCTCATGTCTCACACTCTAACCAATTAAATCTACCTCCCAAAAATACATCTTTTATAAACACAAATTGTTGACTGTTATTATTCCATATAGGAATATGAAGTGAAAATCACTCTTCAACGAATTACAAAGCCACCCAAAAATACATCTTTTATAAACACAAATTGTTGATTTCTATTATTCCATATAGGAATATTAAGTGAAAATCGCAATCTGTAACAATTTAACTCTACCTCCCAAAAATACATCTTTTATAAACACATATTGTTGATTGTTATTACTCCATTTAAGAATATGAAGTAAAAAACTTTCCTCTTTGCATTCCACATCTTCATTTCAAATTATTTTAACCTTGAATATTAAAACAAAATGGACCTCCAAATAATATTAAAAAGTTTACATCAACCAAATCTAACGATTTCCTAAACAATAAATAAACCAATGTCAATCAAAGTGCTAGTTAATGTAACTACATTTGGAGAACATCAAAACATCTTCATGCACCTTTGAACTTAACCACATATTCTAGAAACACATTCTCTAAATAGCATCAAATACTTAAGAACATCAATATATATTACTCAGTGATATTAATGACAAAAGTTATGCATTGAATTACTTAAGATTCACACTAAAATGAGCATATACATCTGAACATGAACTAAACTAAGTGAACATGAATTATACTATGTGAGTAAGAAACCTTCAAGTTAACATCAAAACTTATTCGAGCACTTATTTCACTCTGACCTCTGCAGCATTTGCAACATAGCCCTTCAACAACCTAGCCCTTAACATAACAACATATGAAAAAATACATCACAACATATGAGGAGGCATTCGCATCATGGCATACCTTTAAAAAGAAAAATACTCAAATGCTTCAACAAGATACTCAACAACCCTTTTCCGTTAATGAATTTTTTCCAATAACTTCCCTCGTTAGTAATGATGCCAACACTATGATCCTCCCCCTTTTGTGTTGAGAAACATTTATCCTTATTTCTACTTACCTCCTTTGACATCAATGCCAACGAGGTCTGGTGGAAATGAAAATCAATCAAGGGGTATCCCTCCATTGATTGCACTAATGTGTTCCGTTCATGTTCATATTCGATATCAATGCCAACGAGGTCTAGTGGAAATGAAAATCAATCAAGGGGCATCCCTCCAGTGATTGCACTTATGTGTTCCGTTCATGTTCATATTCGATAGTCACCAACATATGTGCCGAGAAAACTAGCATTATTGAAAAAAATGGAACAATCTTAATCCTTGTCCACATGAGTGACCATTTGATCTTTGACAAGCAAAGACTACAATCGACGAGAGAAATTAGAATTAACATCAAACATTCGAAACATTTTATTGTTTCTTTCCTCCTCTCGGTGACATACAAAGCATAAATTTGTAGTAGGTGGCATCTTCTGGAATGTTTCAATCTTCAACTCAGCCATTGAATAATTTGACTTAGTAGTAAATATCATATCATCAATTGTTTGGACTTAGGTGTAATAAAATAACTATCCACATGTGCAGTAGCCATTGAATAATTTGACTTAGTAGTAAATATCATATCGATCAATTGTTTGGACTTCGGTGTAATAAAATAACTATCCACATGTGCAGTAGAGGGGTAACTCTAGGAATGTTTGGAAAAAATTTCGATATTGTGGTGGTTTCATTAATGCATGGATTCCTTATTTCCCTCATTTTAACCATAATTTTTAATTCTAAACCACACCATTTAACTTTTGATACGAAAGGCTGGGTTGATTCATTGCATTATATAGCTCGAGATGTCGATTTTTGTTCCTAGAATGAAGAACATAATTGAAATGGAAAATGTCTTAAACATACAAATTAGAAGAAATCATTATGAGCTTTTTCATCATGCCCTCATCTTTATTTGTTATATATACACCTGCCCCAACTGTTTTCGACTCCATGTGAAATAATGGTGAAAGAGTTAAGGAATGGACGAAGTCAAGTGGATATACATTTTTTTCTATCAAATGGAGAATTGAATGTTTACAATGAGGTAAAGTAGTTTGAGAATTTAATACTTTTCAATGTTGGTTGTGATCAATTTCACTAGCTAGCAAAACAAATTCTTTGTCATACATACCAATATTTTATTTAGGAAATGTTCTAACTTTTTTTTAAAGAATAAATCTTCACTCTTAAAACTTTTAATATACCTCAGTTTCTCAAATTATTTTATTTTCATTAAGCAACCTCGATTGTCACCTTCACATTTTATAAAACATAGGAACATTTTATCTACGGGATGTACAACTTGCACACTTCAAATATCTATTGTGCTTTTTACATCTTGATAGCCACAAGTATTATTCTATAGTTTTCAATGGTAAACAAACTTAAAAAATGTATATTGGTCACCTTGCACATCAGAAGAATGCATTATGTGTTTTCTCTTCAAACCCTAGTCGTTGTTTTTTTATATATATGCACCTGCCGAAAGTGTTTTGAGCTCCATGTGCAATAATGGTGAAAGAGTTAAGGAATGAACAAATTCAAGTGGCTCTACATTTTTTTCTATCAAAAGGTGAATGTTTCGAGGAACACAAAGTAGTTTGAGAATTTAATACCTCTTAATGTTGGTTGCGATCAATTTCACTAGCTGGTAAAACGAACTCTTTGTCATAAATACGAATATTTTGTTTAGGAAATGTTCTAACTTTTGTTTAAAGAATAAAGCTTGACCCTTAAAACTTTTAATATACCTCAGTTCCTCAAATTATTTTCTTTTCATTTAACAACCCTCATTGCCACCTTCACATTTCATAAAACATTGGAAAATTTTATCCACAGTATGTACAACTTGAAAACTTGAAATATCTAATGTGTTTTTTATATCTTGATACATATAAATATTATTTTATAGTTTTCAATTCTCAACAAAATTAAACAAATGTATATTGGTCACCTTGAAGAGACTTCCCTAGCATTCTAGATGCAAATCCACTCTAGGAACCTTGTACATATTCAAAATGCATTATCTCTTCATTTCCATTATCCATGGATTTCTGTGGAAGTTACTCCAATGATTGGAATACTTGGAGAAAATGGCATACTAAGAGTCCATGTGAAAAATTTTGTTATTCTTCTCATGCTTGGCAAGTTGACTATATTTGCTTTGTCATTCTTAGATGTCCATAGAGTTGCATGTTCACATACATCAGGTTTGTGATGGGCCTCCAAATTTGACACAAATTAAGGCCCATCTCATCATCCTTCAGCACATTAAACCTTTGTTTTTTCACTAGATGGCATTTTTAGCTTTAATATGTTCATTAGGAAGGTTTAGACATAATTTCATATTTTTTCCTAATATTATCTATTTTTGCAGAATATTGAGTAAATTTTGAATGAGATACTATAGGGACTTGCTCCATATTACAGGATGGACCAAGATTGAATAATAAATGAACAAAATATCATGAGAGTATTGACAAATTCAGGAGTTCCGCCAATTAATAAAATCTAGGAATGTGTTCCCTATTATTTAATGAAGATTCCTAGTGTTGGGAATAAGATCCATTTTTTGAGGGATTTGGGAGGGTAAAGTTGTCTCATTTCATGGATGATGCTTCCCCATCTATTTTTATAAGTACGAATTCAAATTTTCCTCTGGGGCATGTACTTATTAGTCTTCTTGTGGAGAAAACTTATTATTTAGTAGCTCCAGTTTCATTTCTAGTAG
Organism: Pinus taeda; assembly: GCA_000404065.3. Lineage (NCBI taxonomy): Eukaryota > Viridiplantae > Streptophyta > Pinopsida > Pinales > Pinaceae > Pinus > Pinus taeda. The sequence continues at coordinate 65,246 of APFE030011295.1, forward strand.
GGATGTATTTGGATTGTTTCAAATAATGAAGTTTGGTGCCGTTTTTAGATTCTAAAGCTTGATTTCCTTCATAGTACTTTGAGTATCTTTTGGATTATCCATCCCAACAACCTCAAATCCCTCTTGTACAATTTCTTTATCTTCTTTGACTCCTTTCCCTTGCATCTCCTATTTCTAGGTTTGTTATTCATAGTTCTTTTGTTCTAGGTTATATTGGTTAAATGATTGAAGTGAGTTGTTTTGTAGGCTATTTAAAAAGTCACAAGAATTATGCATTATTATAACATGTTTGAAAAATTGTATTCATCATTGAGCTACTTGGATGCCTTTACTAGTTAACAATATAGAATTTCTGGAAGTCCCTTGTAGCAAAATTTGTAGTAATTTTTTGCTATTTTCTAGAACATGTTAATGAGCTTAATTTGAGTTTATTAGACTTGTATTGGGTCATAAAAACATTCAAGTTAATAACAAAATCCACTCCGTATCATTTTCACTTTCTTCGGTTAGGCATGTTGTAGGTTAACTAGCTCACTAATTCTTGAATTTTCAGTTCTTAGAGTGATAATTTTTTATGCTATTTTTTAGCACACGTTAACAAGGGTATTTTTGAGTGATCCCACTTGGAACGGAGTCCTAGGACATCCTAATTAATAAAAAAAATATTCCCATCCTACTTAATAACAAAAAATTTCCCACCTCATTGGCATTCACCAAGTTATCTCAAGGAGTAGTAGTCTTATAGCAGTCTTGTAGCACTCTTGTAGCAGTTTTGTAGAAAATAGAAAAAATACTTCTCCAACACCAAACCTCCCCCCCCCCGTCCATTTCATCACAGGGTGTAGTAAGAACAACATCAGCATGATGATTATGAGGAAGATCCTCTTGGATTTCCCACTCGATACATTGATATTAATGTTCATATGAGGAACATCTCTCCATATTTACTTCCCAACTTCTATGGTATGAGGTCAGAGGATACATAAACCTTTAACTTTGAATTTAAAATAATTTGTAGATCTTATGATTACTTGTTAAACACTCAAAAATTGAGTTTATTTCCACAAATGGTGAAGGATAAAGCTCTTAAATGGTTCATGATTTTACGGTCTAATTTAATAAGATTATGGAATGATATGAAAAATATATTTCTAGAAAAATATAAAGACCATGATATTAAAGAATAAATCTTTAGAATGAATAAAAAATAAGATGAGAGCCTTCAGGTTCTAATATACATATTTATGTAGAATATTAAGATGGAAAATTTACATCATTTAGGATCTCATGCACTAAACCCTCTTACTTAGAATAGTTAGGGACGAGCAGATTGATCTCCTTCATTGCATGAGTAGAGGTGGCGTATACCAATTATGATTTGATGAAATGTGTGAAATATGCAAGCGCATATTAAGAGGAAGGGAAAGAGTAAGTAAATCAACATCAATATCGGTAAGTCAAGTTAAACTTTGCAATTTTTTCGATAAGTTTAAAACATAAATTCTTAGAAATCTAAGTGCACAAGTAGAAATTTTAAGAATGCAAAATGAGCAAAAATAAGATGTTGATATTTGTGTTATCCATGCAGAATCACATGCTACTAAATATTTCCCATCATTGCCAAGGTTGAAGTAATTTTACCAAGAAGACAATGGAGCAAGGCAATCATGAAAGAAACTCTATTATGTAGCTCCAATAGGACCACAGAAGCATAGTCAAAATGGTGCACGTCTATCTCAAAGTAATTGGAGCACACAATTTCCTTGGAAACCTTCAACATCTTAACTCCAAAACCAATCTTTGCAACAAGGTTGGAAAGGACCTTATGGAAGAAATCCATAATATCATCAATATTTTCTTCAAGATCCTTCATACCCAACTCCATTATATCTCTACCATCCACCTTCACCAGAAGAATAACCTCAACAACATCCATCTCAAAGATCGACTCCCACTTAAGTACTTGTACCACCATTTCCAAACCCAAACAACGAAGTAACTTAGCCAACTTACAATGGTGAGATGAAGTTCTCTCAAACAAATCCTCTTGGTATAAATGGTATTCATCCTAGCTCAAGAAGAGTATTTCAAAAATGTGATTCTCCTGATGCCATTAAAGAATAACACCCATAAGAAGAAGATCCAAACAAGTCCAAGGAATCGTGAACCTCATTTAATGGAGAGTCGACATTGGAGCTCGAGATGAAGAATTTATTCTATGATTATCATCAGATTATTTATTCGTTCAAAAGACTAATCAACAAAAAGAAGAACATTTGAATTTCATGTTAGAAAAGGACAAATAAAGTGATCCAAATACGCAAGTGAACCAAGGGAATCACAACTATATTGAAATTAGGTTCCAGATAATCACTAAGTTGGAACAACACGCTCTTCTTAAAAAATTCTTCAGATCATTAAAAAAGTTGGTCTCTCACATTGAAGTACATGTCAAAGAATATGTTTCAAGCCTACACATGACTTTATGTGTCATGTTGATATGCACATGGGTGCATTGGAAGTATTCCTATAATTGAAAGAGATTTTGTTTTCTTCAAGTAGAGAAGGATAGAAATAAATAATAAAAAATGGAAAAATAAAAAGTAATAGGAAAATAATAAAATATCAGGTGAAAACCTCTCTTGAAGTTCCTGAGATTGGATCACTGATTGAAAACTTTCTTGAGGTGGTCAGTGGGTTGGAAAAAAAAAAAATCCTAGGTGAAAATATCCTTGAAAGCAGCTAGGCAGACATACTAGTTGAAAACCTCATTATTGTAGCTAATAGGCCTAATAAAAAAGAAAAAAAGAAGTATAAAAAGGAAAAAATATTTTCTCTTTATATATTTCTCTGATGAATGCAGGTTCTCTCCAACCTCTACAAGCAACAAGAACAATTTATCACAAAAGGAAAAAATTGATGAAAATCCTAGTCAATGTAAGTCAAACTTAGGCTTTATCCCCCATTAGTCGAATGCTCCAACATGACCAAGGCCATGTCAATCCATCACCCACATCCATTTTTGTTACATTTCCCATCATTCCTAAGCCTTTCCCACTCATTTTCCTTGTTTTCCTGAGTGTTATGAGCAAGTTTTATTTTGCTACACGACTCTCAAAATACACAGGGAAGAAAGTAGTTTTACCATATCACGAAAACCATGAATCCATTGGAGTATTTGTTTCATTGGGAGATTCATATGGATTACTTTAGCATGCTCAATAAATTTCACCAAACTCTAATGCACATTTTTAGAGAAATTGGTCACCACCATCTAAAACCATTTTTAATTTTTCTTAAGATCCATGCATCCATTTACCAAGATATTTTATGGGAAGATTCATAATGATTATGGAAACATTATAAAAAAAAAAATTCAAGTCAATCCAATCTACAATTTGGAAGATATGGATAAAACAAGTCTCCTACAGTATTATCCTAAAATGCTACAAGACTGACGAGAATTTCTAGAGGATTGAGATCGACATAGAAAGGGGTTCATATTTTTTTTTTAATCCAAGAAAAATATGAGAGGTCCACCATAGCCTCATTATTTATTTTCCACACAACTTTACCTATTGTCCACTCTCATTTTCCCCTTTGTCCATAAAAAAGGCCACTTTTCACCCCTTCTTCGATCCCTTCTAACACAAAAATACCTTTGACCACTATCAACTAGTTACTCATGAATTATGAATATTTTTAGAGGTAGAACCAGAAAGAAATTGTGATCTTGGCAGGGTCTATGTGACTACTACACAAAGTGACGTAATCCTCTAGCAGTCTGCACATCCCCTGCCAAACCATAGCTAGAGAACCAAATCTAGAAGTCAGCTGCCATGTAGCATTCGAGGATTCAAAACCATGATATTGAGTAGCTATAACATCTCCTATAAGGTGCTACAAGATCATCATTAAACCAAAAGAAGCGTGCATGTAGCAAATCAAACACAACAATTTCTAAAGCAATAAATCCTTGAAGCAGAAGACCATAGATACAACCTCCAAAGTGCATTTGATTACCCAACAAATAAAAACATATGATCCAAAGAAGATAACCTGAATCCAGAAGGACTTGCATCATCAAAGTTTCAGTCAGGAGAAAGCATAACAAATTCTTATATTTTTGAAATTGCCGGAAGAAAGGGAGACAAACCAATGACCTCTTAGAAGATACTCAAAAAAAACATAACCCATGTCGAGATCTTCCATGCAACCAAACTATTAAAACATCTACAACCAACCACCATGTAAGCACAAGTATGCATTATCCTTCACCTCTCCTCTTGATCATATTATGGTTAAAAAATTGTTTTCAATGCATGAAAGAGTGTTTTTTAGGTTGAAGGTGGCAAACAGTCTCAACTTCCCTCGAAACATTAAGTGCAGCTAACTCCCTCACTCATGAAACCTAGAAAATAACAAGAAAAGGAGGATGATAATTAAAAGGAGTAGGCCAATGGGTATGAGAAGTTACAAAGGTGGTAGGTGTGGGAAAACTCATCAAATCTGCTAAGCCCACCGAAAAGCAAATAAAGGAATAAGGGATGAGCTAAAACTTCATTTGTACCAAGATATCATATCGAAAATGGTAAGAGAGGCCCAATACTTCATCGAAGGTTGAGCTAGATGCTACTACAGGTTCCCTAGGATGCTACAGAAGACATATAGGCTTAGTTTACAGATTTTATAGGACAGGAAAGCACTGCTATAGGAACACGTAAAATTCTACAGGAACAATTGGAGAGCACAAAATGATTTTCTCTATTGACACATCTAATGAAATTGTTCAATGGATCGAAACTCTTTGGAATGTAGTGATTAATTACATGTTCTTTCCTTCATTCAGGCTATATTAGTTTACTTTATTTATTCTTAAGTTATGCCTTCTATTTCAAGCATTGTTATTTCCTTGCCATATTCTAGGTTTCCCTTCAATGCAACATTTACATTTTTGCAAGTAGTATAGCCTTTACATTTCTACAATTAGGATTAGCATTTACGTTTGAGCAAGAAACATTTATATTTCTTGAAAATAGGGTAAAATTTCCATTTTTTAGGCTTGATTTATTGATATTGACTTCATTGCATCAGATCAATGAAAGGACACATTGTTTATTGCACACATATTTCCAGCACCTTGTAAGTTTGTATGCACAACAGATTGATAAAATAAGTTGATAACCTTGGGATTTGAAAATTTCTTGTTGCAATACTAGGGCTCAGCATTTTGGTACATCAATTATAGCATTGCTTGGTTCATGATGTTAATGATAAACATTCCACTATTATAACATGAAAATTTTACGGCTCCCTTCTCTCGGCCGCCGTCTGGCCTCTGCTCGGCTCTACTGTTGGTGGAGACGCGCGATTCACCCTTAAAATGTTGGCTTCTCCCTTCACTGGTGAACGAAATGTATTTCATTTTCTTATGAATGCCCCCATTTCTCCTTTATGCTCCATCCAGGTCGTTGAGGCAGCCAAATTGCAGCCATCTGTTGCGGCTACTCGCACCAGGCACCCTGCAGATTGCAAACGCAAGGCTTAAGGACGATCAGGCAGATTTTACTCACGCTTTTCCTCAGGCGGTGGCTACTAGGAAGACATTCTATGATCTGGAAGCTTGCTCAGCCTTATTTCTACTTCCTCTGTCCCTTAAGAATAGCCAATACTCTATTTTTAATCTTCAGAAACCCCTCAAATCCTTGGATCTGCCTGGATGGTCCATCTAGAAGCTTTATGAAGCGGAAAGCAATGACAAACTCAATGAAGATGGGTCTCTCCCATCTTCTCCTCTTATGCCCCTGAGGCAAGTTCAGAAAAGGATAGCCCAGCAAAGCTCCAGCCTCGTCTCGTCTCAGATCTGCAGTGGAAAGAGGAACTCTGATCTTTCTGCCTCGTTTCAGATCCAAATCAAGCTCCTCTCAGGCAAAACTCTGCTGCAATGGGTATGCTCTCAGGATCTCGTGCGGGACCTCAAGCATGCTCTAGAACTCAAGCTAGGAATTCCCTCTGCAGCTCAACGACTTCTCCACGAAGGTAAACAACTTGAGGATCTCAACCCCCTTTCTTTCTACAGCATTAAAGGAAATGCCTCCATTATTTTTGCCCTTCGTTTGAGAGGGGGAGCGCTAGGACAATCATCCTCTTCCAAGGCATTTTCATAAAAGGATGATGTCGATACAGCGAAGCAGGAAAAGACAGTTCCACCAGTTCAGGCTCCCAAACCTCTTCTGGTGGACAAACTTGAGGAGACCCCCTACATTAAAATAGTGCATCCAACGCTGGATGAGCAAACCCAACAGTTTGCAGAGCATGGCATTATTTGCAGGTTCAATGGGCTATGGCCACGGACAGCAGACCTCTACCAGTGGATCCACTCTAACTGGACCAATAATTGCAAGGTTCTGTTATGCTCAAAGGGATTTTTCATTACAGTGTTCGCTTTTGAGGAGGACTACCAAAAAGCTCTAAAAGTAGGGCCTTGGTTTTGCGGCTCAATAGGTTTATTCCTCACCCCCTGGTTCCCAGACTTCGATCCATCTACAACAACCATCACCAAGCTCCCAATCTGGGTCAGACTTCCTAATCTACCAGCACATCTATGGCACTTTGTTGTATTCCAAGGGATCGACAACTCTCTAGGCCGCTTCCTAGACACAGACATTTCTGGAGGGGAAAAAGGCCTATACACCTTTGCCAGAATATGTGCAGAAATAAACATGAGCAAAGGTCTTCCGCACAAGATCAATCTCAAAATTGGAGACTTTCATTGGACTCAGAACTTGGATTACGAGAATACAGCCTTCCACTACCGCAACTGCCATCTCACAGGGCACCTTCAGAGCTCTTGTCCCTCGATGCCTGCCCAAAAGAAGAAAGCCAATCCTGAGCAGAAATCCAAAAGCTGGAAGCTTCATGACCCTCCCCCATGGATGATTTTTATTTCAGCTTGGATGAAGAGGAGGAGAATGAGGAAGGAGTGGAAACCAAGATGGCGCAGGATCTGCCTTCGGCTGAGCCTGAGGATTTGTCTGTCCAGCCAATCTCTCAGAAAAGGAATCATGAATTCTCCACCTCGGATTCAGATAAGGAAACCTCTCAATCAACCCATCTCAGTTTGAAAATCATGCCAACTCAGCAGTGCCCTCCTGAATGGGTCAAATTTGGTAAAAAGAAAGGGAAAAAATTCTGAATAGTTGATTCCTCCCATGTTGGGTAGAATCATATGCTTTGTTTTTGCTCTCCGGTTCTTCTAGTTACTTCCTGCTATGTTCTTCTCTCTTATCTTCGCTTCTAGGAGCCGAGGTGGATTACCTATCCTTTTCGGTTGCCTGTGTTCTTGTTTCTCATGGCTGTAACTTCTTATTGTACTATATGTTTTCTTAATAGAATTAGTTTTTATCGAGAAAAAAAACATGAAAATTTTACGTCAGCACTCTCAAACTTCAATAACACTTCCACATATTTTGTCTTGTGGTAATATGAAACTATATAACACCTCAAATTGTTGACTTTTCTAACTTATAAAGCACATGGAACACCTTAGTTTACACTAATTGTCAACCATAGTCACCCATTCATGCCACATTTCAACTAGCATTAGTGTCATAACAATAATGGTGCTAGGGCTAGAGAAAATGTATCATAATTATAATGATGCGACCTCTTTTTTGTTGTGTCATTCCTATTAGTGGATATCTATCCAAATTTAGTCTACATAACATTTGTTTCTATTGCAACAACTCCAATATGGCACATTTCTTTCAACTTGGGGAATAGCGTACATTTATCCTTTATTGTATATTGTGTAATGGTGGCTTTGGGAGTAAGAAACGATGTTAATAGTGATCAATTATCATATCTCGCCTGTACAATGGTTCTTTCCATTAAGAATGAAAATTCTAATGCATAAAAATTCTATATGGTATCGACGAAATGTCATAAATTTATTTGCTAAGTAATATCTCTTTGCTAAATTCAACATTTATTTTACAATGCTTCCCTTTTGGTCCCTTTGTTGCAGGATCTATCAACACCATGATTTCTTTTCTTTTTTCTTTTCACAATCTAAAAATGTCATGCTAAAATCCACCATGAAAATCTTAGTCCAACAAGAGTGATTTAACAAGTAACATTGTTTTAATATTCAATAATCCTAGCATCCATACCAACTAGCCTTCTCCATAGGCACATAGCTAATATAATCATCACATTTACGACATTTTGATGCCACACCATCAAGTAGCTTCTCCTAAATGCACTGCCTATGAAGTCAAGCTTTCTAGATTGTCTGCTAACATCGAATAGATTGGATCATATGCTGATTTTTTAGGATCATATGAAGATTATAGGATCAAAACCCTTGAAGTATCATTTCATTCCTCTTCCTTCTTCTTTCCAACTTAATATCCCATTGATTTTAGGGTTTCTAATCCTTCATTATCTATGTTTTCCCAACAATAATGGCACATTCTAACCAACTGATTTATCTCATTATGTATGTGTTTACATTCTAGAATTATATCTAAATCCAATAAAATATAACAGAGGAATTGCACATTATTTCTCCATGGTGCACAAGAATGATCTTTGAAATTCCACAATTCTCTTGCTTTGTTGTGCTTTCATCATGCAATCATAGTCTAGTCTATATTTTTCTACAACAATAGTGAAGATCCAGTGTTGGATACCTTTATTTTGCTTGGGAATTGTGTGATAAGTCATGTCCTTGTTTTGTAATGGAGGCGCAATAGGCTTATTCATGTTCTCAAGATTTTTCCAACACTAAGAGGAATGTATGAAAAATGGGTTGCTCTTGTTTGTAGTAGTGAGGGGAACTTCAAGAGCTGGGTTTGCAGGCTCAAACAAGATTTCCAAAATGTCCCATTCAAGATGCAAATTCTTCATGCATATTGTAAATGTTATTAATCATTGAAACATTGACATTACTCACTATGTTCAAATGCCTGATGCTCAATTTTTCTTCTCATGTCTTCTTTCTAGGACTAATGCTACTTTGGTGTGCTTCAAGGTTGAATTATTTCTACAAGTTGAATTATGTTATCCTTATGATGTTATCACTCCCCCATGTGCTTGTGAATACATGTATAATGAATCATCACTACCATTTATTCAATTCTCCCTTTACACAGATAAATTTTAGTTTCTGGCTTCCATTTTTGTGACAATTCAAGTTAAATGCACCAAGTTACTAGACATGAACGTCGATACTCTTTTCTATGATATGGTTACAAGTAAATAGTTAATGATTTTACTAGGCCTCTTCCTAATAAAATAATTAAATCATTTTTATAATAATTTAATTTAGAATTTGACCTGTGTTTTTTGTAAATCAATGCTTGATCCTTTATTTAAACCACCAATGGCTTATTTATGAATGCAAAAATTTAAAATTTTAGTTTTGTTTACTTCATGTTCCCCACGTTAGTATGCACTCATTGGAAAATGGCCACCATATAGCTTTCATCTAAAGCAAATGCAAGTCTTATATCATTAGATTAACTACCAACAAAGTCTTGCTTCAACACTTTTCAAATAATCAAAACAAGAAAGTAACCTCTCTTAATTTATTCTACTAACCATAGGTAGAGCATCTTTGACACACCACATTTGCAAGTTTTGTCTCCTCATATCTACTTTCTTGTTTCAAAAAAATTCTTGGGGTTGGTTTCCCCCTCAGATACTTCACATTTCATGATTGTTGTTGTAACACTGACCATGTTCTTATTTAGTAATGGTTTCTTTCATTTCCTTTAGTCCCCCATAGGGCCATGCTGGCTTCAATTTTTCATTGAAGTCACATGTCTCTCTTTCTTCCTTTTCTATACATTTGTGGGATAGCTTTTTCTATGTTCATTTCCTTCTGCCTTATTATTTGGTATACGTTGTGTGACCTCCATCTTTTGTCTACATTTCTTTAAGGTACCAGGAAGCTTTTAATATTTGGCCTTCTTGTGAAGGTTGTCACATTCATAATAGCTTGGGTGAACAAGAAATGGAGGAAAATACTTATGTCTCCTTGTTTTCTTATTCAAGTATGCATGGCTATTTTTCTTTGTATGATATTTTTAATCAACAACCCTCTGTCTAAAATTATTACATGACATAACAATAGCCATATAAAGAGTTTTTGTACCTAATGTTTGATAGTCTTCTTCTAGGGAATGATATCCTTTGATTTGTTTCTTGAGGGGAATTCCTTGTATGTTTCATATTCTCCTGATAATATTTGGTTTGAATGCTCTTACAATTAACTAGAACATGCCCATATTATGAAAAGAAAAACACTTGAAACCTTTCAAAGGAGCAAAGGATCTCATAAACTCATCTCTAGCAACAAATTGCATTTTTTCAAAAGACACATTCTTTTTCTCATTCCTCGGTTTTTTATTTTGTTACTAGTTTATGTTTGTTTCCTTACTAATCATGATGTTGACACCTTCTATTACAAGACTTTTTATAGTTTCTTTATTAACTTTTGTGGTTGCCTTTGAGATACTTCTCTTTCCTAACTTATTTTTCATGTAGAAAACCCCCTCTTATAACTTTTCATATAGGCCACTCTTTTCTTGTAACTCATCTCTTACTGAAACAACTAGTGCTTCTAATATTTCACACTATTCCTCTCTTTCTTTGAGCTAATTGGTCATCATCCCTTAAATTTTTCTAGCCTCTTATAACTAAGTCTTCAGGCTAATGATCTATTTTTTGTACTCATGATATTTCTCATCACATATTTGTAGTAATTTCTTTTGATATTTGTTTTTCTATTCTAAGTATGTCTATTTTAGCCAAGACTGAGTCAATCTTGACTTTTTTTCAACTAACTTCTTGATAAGACAATCATGTACTTTCACACTAGCGAAACAAGTCTCATTCGACTAAACATTTTCTTTCTTATAATCCTTTTTCTTCTTTTTCTTCCTCTTCTCTTTCTTCTTTCTAAACTACTACTACTTGTTTCCCCTTCATGCATGAACTATAACCTATTTCAAATTTCTTTTACAAATTTGAGATCTATTACTATCTCAAGATCTGAATTATGAAGATTGTTGTAAATTGTAAGTTTAGCTTAGGAATTCCATTTTTTTCCTTGCATTTAGGGAGAATACTTAATATATCCATCACGTGTTGGATTCGAGAAACTAGGTCCATAACTTATGAGTTCATATTTTACCTTTTCTCTCCACTCCTGAAAGTTTGAAATAATGATCAAAAGTATAGCTCAATAATCCATTATTCGACCAGTTCTACCTTCTAGTTGTTGAATTGATACAAAAGGAACCATCTCTGTTATGAATTGTTGGAAACACAACTATACTAAGAGGTGGGGGAGGGGGTGTAAATCAGTATAGTGTATTTATAAACATGAAATTTTATGTTCACTTTATTTTCACTATTTATCTGAATTTTTAGATGAGAAGTAGTACTTCATAGATAGTAGATTTAGCATTTAAACAACATCTAAATCACAACATAAGAAACACAAATAAAAGAAATCAGTTATGGACAAAAAATATAAGTGGAAACCAATAAAGGGAGAAAACTCCAAATATTTTGTTGTTGCGATGCAAGAGAAAACTCCTACTTTCTTTATTACATCAGCTTTTAGAGGCTCAAACCTCTCTACTATCTTGCAAGTTACAACTTCTTAGGAATCTCCTACTCGCTCTTACATTAATTTTCTATGGGATTCTACCTATTGGAGTCTCCTTCGTCAATTTACTTTTGAAAGCTACAACCTAGCTGGAAGCTCCTACTTCCACTTATAGGCTTCAAGTTGTTCATTTTCAAGCTACTACCTAAAAGGAGAAAAAAATTCCCTCATACATAAAAAATCAACATACTAGCTCTTTAACTTTACATACCTCCATCACTAGTCTTTGCCTTCTCTTCAAATGTACTTCACATCATCTTTGCTTCTTCTTTCTCTTTGTGTGAGGTAACTCACAAAACTATCTCATCTCTCTCACACTCTCTAACTAGCTAACTAATACTTTCAAAAAGACATCTTTTATAAGTAAAACTTGTCGACTATTTATATTCCATACAAGAATATATAGGAAAAATCTTGCTTCTTTACATACTACATATTCATTTCAAAATACTTTAACTTTTCAATTCTTTCCAATTTTAAAAATTAAAATAAAATAATCGTCCTAATAATATTAAAATATTTACATCAACCAAATATAATGATTTCCTAAAGCATGGATAAACCAATATTACGAAAACTACCAATTAATATAGATACATTCGGAGAACATCAAAACATTTTTATACACTCGGATCATCTTCTTCCCTGTCAACCCTTGTCCACACATTCCAATAACACATTTTTTTAAGAAAAATCACATACTCACAATATCAATATATATTACTCAACAATACATACTCACCATCAGTGATGACAAAAGTTACTCATGGAATCACTCAAACTAAATTGAGCACACTCCCAATGAACGTATGAATAGGAATTGAACTAAGAAAATATGAATTATACGGTGTGAGCATGAAATCTTTAGCTAAACATGTGTACTTCTTCAACATATCTCTACATCATAACTCTTCAACAAAATAACCTTTAACATTACGATATATATAGGCAAAACATCGCAACATCTAAATAGGCATTCACAACACAACATACCTCTCACCAGCAACATACTCAGGAGCGTCAACAATATATTCAAGAACAGTTCGCCATTAATAACAATTTTTTAGACAATAATATGTAATTTTTTCTTTTTAAAAAAATAATATAAAAATAAAGTATTTCTCCATATATAAATCTCATGAAAATATATAAAGTTTAACTTTTTATTATTGATTATAGATAATAAAAAAATATTCTTCCATATATATTCCTTTTTAATTTTATTATTTTATTTTTCTCGTAAATAATTAGGATAGTTATTTCTATTTATCAAATAAAATAAATAGCATTTATCATATTAAAATTATTATTTTAATTTTTAAAGTTATTTTAAGTTTTAAATTTAAAAATTTGATATTAGAGAAGATAAAGTAGAATTTTGTCTCACTTTTTCTAAAATAATGATATTGGTTAACGATAATTTAAAAAATATTCCCAAACAATGAAATTTTTTTGATTATTAATATTAACAAGGGAGGTTGCATTGCATTTAGATCTTTCCTTTTGTTGGGAGAGCCCTAAGTGTCGGAAAGCCTAACCATATAATAAACGACAGAGGTAGTTAGCCAAAGCTAGATCTAGATCATCATTGACCCACCAACATAAGGAAAGGTATAGGTTGGAAGTCTACTTCTCTGAATGACCTACAATCAGTAATTTTGTATTCCTGTGAATGATTGCAATCACTAACTTTGCACTCTCGTGAATGATTGCATAAAAGTATTTTTAGGATTTGATCACGAGGATTTTTCTAGTTCTTTCTTCGTAAGTCTCACAAGTAAACTTGGTCCGTCCATTATGTAAGGTATAGAAATTTCATGAAGGTAACTATGGTTGAAGGCATTACGGACTTGACTTACTTCGAAATGTCGGGAAACCTTGAATCCAACAAGTTGACTAGTTTTTCCATAACAAAATCAGACTTAAAGTGCTTTGGCTTAATTCAGTAAAATATAGAATTGAATGCATGTTGACACCTAATCTTCATGATTGGGGGAATTTTATGTAAATAAATAAATTAGGAATGTAAACAGTCATCGGGAGATGAACTAAAGAATCACTCCCTATTGTATATAACAATGACCTACCTATGGAATAATATACGAATCAGTTGTTTGTTTTGTGGAGTTACTGCCTGGCCTGACATGGTATCAGAGCCAGGTTCTTTTTTTAACTATTATGCTCATGTAACTCCTCTGTCCTGGTCTCTGCCTCTGCCTTATTCCCTTCTGTTCTGAAATAACCTACCTCTGCCAGCATTGCACATCTGTCCATACTGTCATTTCCTATTTTACCGTTGAGGCCTGGCTGTGCCACTACAGAGATATGCTACCATCAATGAAGGTCCAGCTCCATGGTATGCGTATGGTTTTTGGAATGAATGCGATGTTGAATGAATGCACTGTTGAATGAATGCGATGTTGTTTGAATGGTAGTTGAATGTGTTTGAGTATTAATGATGTGGGTTTACTCACTAAAAAACCATGGATTCCACGGCTCTGTTAATCTGGAATCGAGTTTTCTTGTTAAACAATTCATTACAATCATGATCTCATCGTCCTTGTATGGCACTATGCCCTTCTGTTGCGCCAAGAACGCTTCAAGCATCTGCGACAAACTCTGTTTCAGTGCCCGTCCAAATCTGTATATGCGTGGGAGACAGATGCGTAAAACAGTTTGTTTGAATGTGTATTAACGCTGTGGAATATTAACGCTGTTTGGTCTAGCGTATATATGGTATTAAATTGTCGTTTTATTGAATGGTATTGAACTATGTTGAATGGTATTTGACACAGCATTTGACACAATGTTTGAGTGGGAAGTTTGAATGTGTTTGGTAACGCTGTCTAATGGTATGCGCCCGTCCAAGTTCTGGTATTGAACTGACTTTTGGTATATGGTAATAATGCTGTCCCATAATGTATATATGGTATATGGTATATAAAATGGTATATGGTATATATGGTATATGAACGTGAAATGTTGTGCGCTGTGGAATATTAACATTGCCTTATTGAATGCGTTGATTGGTATATATGGTATATAAACGTGAAATGTTGTGCGTTGTGGAATATTAACACTGCTTTATTGAATGCGTAGATTGGTATATATGGTATATGAAAGTGAAATGGTGTGCATTGTGGAATATTAACATTGCTTTATTGAATACGCCACTCCTATTGAGTTAATGGTCCAGTTATATGTTGGATATATTATATGAGGATGGTTTTTATAAACATTGGAGGGATTTGAAGAAAACATAGTGCATAAAGTATTTGAAATCTCTTTGCCCTTTTGAGTACAATTTCACTGTATATCAGCAAAAGTATTTTTTTTATCAGCGGAAGTATTTTTTTTTACAGAATGCATTCAATCATCTCTATGGTAGGAATAGTTTTCACTGGCAAGGAGAACTATCCTAATTGGTCTCGGATGATACAACACATCCTCATCTTCAATGAGTTGTGGAAAGGAGTGTTTGTCGAAGAAGGAGACAATGACCCAGTACAGCCTACCTCAGACAAAGAGCTCGTCATTTGGGAAAACAAGAACAACAAAGCTTATGCATTAATCGTAGCATCTGTAAATAAAGAGGTGAGTCGCCATATTTCATCATATTCAACTGCCTTTGAAGCTCTACAAAAGCTGAAAGAACTCTATGACTCACATTCTGCACTTGAAGTCGTCCAACTCATGATTAAACTCTTCACTCTTGAACTGCAAAATAATGACCCTCTTGCTCTTGCATCTGAAATAAAGTCTATAATGCATGATATCAAATTCACTAAGGTTGATTTGGATATCCCTCTTATTGCTTTTCTCAAGGCACTTTATCCTACTTACTCCAATTATCTTGAGTCTTTGCAAGCAAATGGAAATCTCAAAGATATGACCTTTGACTCTCTTGTGAAAAAAAATTTTGAAAGAGAAAAAGCTTTTGGAAAGAAGACAACCCCTGAGTCTTCTGAAGAGACTGTGTGCCTTGCTCATAAAGAAAAGCATCCTGCTCAAGATTCTACAAGAGGAAGAGGTGGACAAAGAG
>APFE030011312.1:0-11531 GCA_000404065.3 Pinus taeda
CACTATCATTGTTGGAACGGGAAACATGGGTCCATTACATGGACTAATGGACCCATATTGCTCCCGGATTCCCCAAAAAACGTCGTTTAGGGCCTCAAAACGGCTCCGGAAGTTCAGGACCCGAAAATGCTAAAAATAGTAAGTTGTGCTACAATTAAGGAAACTGAAAAAGCTGAAAGAGACAATTGTGGGGGTCCAAATGGGATAGGTGGGTGGCCACCAACATCCACCTGGATCAATAGCCCAGTAAACAAGAAACAATGGAGATAATTTGTTTTATCATCTCAGGGAATGTGGAGGATGAATATGGGGGATTTTTCTTAGGCAATTGAGCATCTTCAGGGAGAAATGTTTCAAAGACCTTTGCTATGTGTGGGAAAGTGAAGTTCTTGTAGAGTTCCATGAGGGAATCTACTGAAAAAGGTTTCAAAGGGGCAAAGTTTTAAATTGCAGAAGCACAGTCTTCGCGCTCCAAGGATCCGGACAAAGGCGTGGGACTATAAACATATGCAGCAGATACTGGTGCAGATGTATGGAAGCATTTCAAACATAGGGGTCTCAGGACAACGTATGCAGCAGATCCAGCAAGCAACAGCTCAGTGAGTTGTTGACCTTTGCGCAATTCGAAAACAGTTGGAGGGACTCTGTGCAAAGATCGCCGTGCTGACAGAGTGACTCGAGGGCGAGTTACGATGTTTGTGTTGGGGGCCTGTTGGGCATGTAATCCCCCAAGGCATGTTTTGGGGCTCAAAGCCCAAGTTTTGACCGAATTTTGTTGTAAAGCTCCGTGAATTGCGGGTGCGGGGCGCGAAAGTATGATAGAGTCACAGGGTTGTCCACCCTAGTTTTGTGATGGAATGTCGACCTACCCATGGCCTGCGAACCATGGGATTGTATAAATAGAGCTAGGCTCTAAGTGTAAAAGATAGAGAGTAGTAGAGAAGAATAACAAGTCTACGTGATTGAGTCGCAAGTGTAAAGTGTGTTTTTGGGTCGTAGAGTAGGAGAAGGCTTTGAAGCTGAGTGCGCAGAAACCTAGTAGTCCGCAGCTGAGTGCGCAGGGCGGAGTCGAGTCTGTAATCGAGGAAGGAATTAATAAAGAGAAGTTTTATCATAATTTAGTGTATCTGTTCTTGGGTTAGTGCATGTTTGGTATAATTTGTGAATATACTGTTTATTTACTGCGCGCATCTGTATGAATGGTTTATATTGTTAAGTATAACTTAAAGCAAGCAAGTAGGCTAAGATAATCAACTAACATTGGAATATCAGTAAAGTCTTGGGTAATAACGTAGAAGCGCAGTGTTCAGCCCCTGAGTAGGGCTGTGCGAAGGCAGTGGATTAGGCTGCGAGGTACAGGAAAGTGCGCGAAGTGACTTGCGCATAGGATCGAACCGCGGACCACTTGAACTCATCAGACAACTCCAGGGTGCAGAAATTTGGTTCTAGCACCGTCCCATACTACTTCTGGTTAGACCTTAGTCCGCGCTACGCGGATTGTTGCCAAAAGGGCTAGTAGTACAGGGATTGCAACATTTAGGAAATGAAATCAAAGGTAATAGTGAGAAGGATATCATTGTTTTGGGCCACAATTGCCCTCTGATTGGGAATGTACCGAAAGTGGCACCCTGAAACGAATTTAGGGAAATGGTAGGTCTGAGGAAAATGAATTGGGGTAGGAAGGAGTTGCACATACCCAATTCATTACTAAGATCTATGAATTTATGTTTTAACTAGTTGTGGAGTTTGTAGAGGTTGAACTCAAAATCGGTTTCAAGGATTTTATATTCTTGGTCTACCAGTGGTTGATGGTTCAAATCAATTACAGGGTGTAGAAGGGGGTTTTCATATGTAGCCTTAGATTTGCCTTTAGGAGCCATGCTGGAAAGGAAGTCATCACTCGCTGTTGATTCAAATCAATTACAGGGTGTAGAAGGGGGTTTTCATATGTAGCCTTAGATTTGCCTTTAGGAGCCATGCTGGAAAGGAAGTCATCACTCGCTGTTGATTTGGGCGGGTGAGATCACGACCTTTCATTTGAGTGCGAACCTTATTGCAAACAACAAATTGTCGTATCAAAATTCTATTTAAACTAATAATCGCGGTTATACAATACGATTTGACTAATTAAATAACTTAATTAAAACTAACTTGACTGCATTTAGACTGTGCAATCAAATACGTGTAACTAAACACACTTTATTTAACAAGTCTAATCACGCTTAAATGGTGTGATTAAACAATTAATCCTATTTATTTATTTAACTCTAATGTGGTATTTAGACTTGCTGCACATTATTCTTGATTTTCTAAAGGTATTTCTGATCACATTTTTTCATTTTTTTGGAATGAAGTGACATTTGAATTTGCTCATTTATTAGGGGTATTTTCCTTGTTTTCATATTTTTATTTCTTTCATTTTTTCACATATATATTTTTTTCTTTTGTATCCACTTTCTTTTTTTTTTCTTTTTCTTTTTTTTTCTAATTATCTTTTTCTTGGAAATCATTTGCAGAATGAAACATTATTTACAATATCTCATATAAAAATCAACAAATAATCATCAGTTGATCCTATAAATTATAGGACCTTAACAAAGGTCTCGGTGCTATCTTAAAGAAGAGATATTAGTGCTATCTCAGGAAAAAGGTCTTGGTACTAGCTCAGGAAGAAGTCTCAGTGTTACCACAAAGGACTGTGTATTTAGTTTCAGTCTCATTGCAGAAGGAGAAGTTCATTGCCATTATAAATGATCACAGGATTCGATACAGTGACCTCAAGTGATCTTATACAATAAGAAATCTGAAAATTAAGTGTGTCTCGGTGGTAACTATGTCTCGGTGCCAAGAAGGTCGAAGAGGAAAATGAGTCAAGAAGAACCAAAGAGCAGAAGACAGTCAAGAGAACTAGTGTCTTGGTCTTGGAGTGGCTAATAGGTCAAGAGTCTTGGTCTTAGTATTCATCAATTGGAATCTCTATAAAAAGAATTTATGCGATTTTTCCTCTCAAAGAGTGAGAGGTTTTGGCCCTGGCTCATAGTCTACATTTTGTGTCTCTTGTCTATTTATGTTCATGCATTGGTAGCTATTTGATGAAGAAGAACACTAATAACTTAAGAAAAAAAGATCCTAATTGAAGCGAATAAAGTTTGTACTTCTCGTTAAATACTCCAAAAGGCTTGGAATATGAAGATATCCATTGAGGATAGAAAGATTATATATTAAAATGTATGAAGAATGATGATACAATGAGAATGGGGGTCCTATATAGCCAAGTAAGTACCCTTTCATGAACAGTTATGTCCTTTAGGGACATACCTTTTCATTAATTGCTAACTATTTAATCATTTAATCTTTTTTTTTTTGTTGTTTTTCTGGGCAAAGACTAAACTATTTATATTAAAGAAACTGAAAAAATATTTACAAGAGGATTTAACCTCTGAGAGTGAGTGAGCAACTCTCTTTCAAAACTTATCACAAAAAAGCCTGTTCCGCTGATTGTAAGGAACATTAGACAAAATGCTATCAGCAGTAATACACTTCAAAGCAGAGGATAAAGTTTTTATAGGCTTGGAAGTCTACAAAAATGCAAGACATGGTAAAAAATACAAAGATTATATGCTTGCTCTTCTGGAAGTGTCGCAAGCCTCGGTACGCTGCGCCTTGGTCGCCGAACAGATTTAGCCGATCCCAAAATGCCAAATTAAAAACACGCATGAACAGAACAGAACATATATATTACCCCCAGACCAAGAGCCGAAGACCTTACCCTCAGAACGACGATGACTACTTGAGATTTTTTGAACATTGCTCGGCTTCCTTGTCCGGATCTCGCTCCCAGGTAACCTCCATCCCGTCCGGGATATCTTCAGGTGTCATTCCTGGCGGCAGTTTGAGGTAAAGGATGTTAGCAAAGGAGTTATCAGGCTCCTTGTCCAAGGCTTGCTTCTGGGGTGAAGCCTTCTTGGTGACGTCCATCGCTTGTGGAACCTCAGTAGTTTGCTGAGCAATGTTCATGGTGTCCTTGTCCTTCATGCTTCCTATCTCCTGTAGCACCTCTGCCTGCTCGTCAGAGTGTGCAAAAGTGCTGTCATCTTCAAGCCTGCTCTGAGAAGAAGGAATGTAAGAGCTATCTTCCATTCCCCTCCTCTGCGATGAGTTGTTAGAGGGGGAAGGCGTCTGTTCCTCGGTTTCCTCCTTCAAGCTTCCCTCCTCCTCCTCTTCTTCAGAGAAAATAACTGTAACAAGAGCTGAGACGATGGGTTTGTTAGTCCTGCGTCTGAATTTGAATTTCGCCGACTGCACAGTGTTGCTGATAGCGTAGCCTGAGTCTTCCGACCCAATTGAAGGGGGCGAAGCACAAGCAAGGGGTGAAATGTGTCGTGGGCTTTGACTGCCCCTGCCTCCTGAGCTTCCCCTCTACCCATAGTTGCGTCCACAGCGAGGTGTAGCGCGCAGACGAGGAGCCATGGGATGCGAAGGATGCTCTGTCGCCACCTGAAGATTATACAACGCAACAATTGCTCCTCTGCCCACCTCTAAATTGAGAATTTCGAAATCGTTTACCGGAGAGGTCACGCTTCCGCGGTGCAGCACCACTACAGGACGAGACCTTTGCTCATTCCTCACCGCTACCTCCCGAGACTGCCATGAACCAGACGCCGACACTGTACAGAAACGAACCTTGAGGGAAGGCCTGTTGCTGCCTATGCCTCCCTCCTCTTTCCTTGCCTGTCCTTCCCCTCCTTTCCTCCTCAGAGCCCCAATTCCCCTCCTGCGCACAAAAACAGACAGTATCGAATGTTCTGGCAGCCATCCTGTAAATTCCCTCGGAGTTTCCTTGGGACAGAAGCCGAATTGAATAGCAATGAATGCTATTCATTACAACCCGCTTGAACTCCATATCAATCCGCCTGTGCATCTGCCCACTGTCCTCTCCGCGTGGCTGGCACATGGCTTTACCTTAAATGCATGTTGACACCCGCATCCGGGTCATTTAATCTTATTTGTTGTTTTTACATTATTTGTGTTTATTTTTATATAAATTTAGTTTGTTACATTGTCTTCGCCTTTGAAACGCTTTGTCCTCAAAGCTTCCTGATGAAGGATCGATTCTCTTCTGTTGATTTGGTATATCTTCTTAGTTCTGAGCTTTCATCTTTGTTGATACAAGATGATATGATGTTCTGAGCAATAGACAAAATTGTCGTACTAAAAACGGATCAGACCATCCTAGTAATCTTTTGGGAAATCCTTTGACCCTTGGAGCTGTGTGATGAATAGTTATTGTATGATTGGATTGAGCTCACTACACTATTCTTCGAAACATAAGTTTGTTGTTTATGTTCTGCGTGATATATATTTGTAGATTTATTAAGGCATCTACTCTTGTGATTTAGATGTAGATAAGGAATTTTTCTTGTTTGAACTTCCTTAAACATTTTTATGGCAGTTTCTTGATTTCCATCAGGCATTGTTGTTGTCGACTTAACCATTGAATCCTTATTTAGGGTGTCCTCTGTTTAAATGACAACCGTTGAGTACGTTTTTACTTCAATAGGGTTTGGATTTGCCTGAACTGCGAGATTAGTGGTATTGATGTTTGTTTCTTCAGTTTGGATTGCTACATTTGGAGATTTTGATAGCTTCGTTTGCGACAAGTTCTTTGAACATATTTGTCAATGATTTCTATTCATCCTTAAATTTTTTAATTTGTTTGAGCAAATTTTAATTATGATTTTTGAGACATAAGCCTTCCTCATTCTTCGGGTTAACTTTATTTTGGCCTTCACACTTCTCGTCTTTTAATCATTTGATTTGTTCTACTAATGTTTGGTTAAGGCTCTTTAAACGTAAATTTTCTTCTTCTTGTTCCAATAAATGCTCCTTAAGTTCCTTCTTTGATGCTTCAACGTTCTTGACTTGTTAGAGTAGTTTTTCTTGGTGATCTTTGAGGCGCAAAATTTCTTTTCTTTGCTGCCGATGACTTCTTCAAGCTCTTTTTGCTTCTTTGATATAGTTTTTTCATTATCTTGAAACATCAAGTTTGAGATATCCTTAAGATCTTCTAATGAAGATTTTATTGATTTTGATTTACTTGTTATGTCTCGAAATGTGACCATCTTACCTTTATAAGGAAATGTCGAA
This sequence comes from Pinus taeda, assembly GCA_000404065.3. Taxonomy (NCBI): domain Eukaryota; kingdom Viridiplantae; phylum Streptophyta; class Pinopsida; order Pinales; family Pinaceae; genus Pinus; species Pinus taeda. The sequence goes on from APFE030011312.1 coordinate 6,148, forward strand.
ACTTGTTTCTCTATGTTTAACATGAATGTACCCAAATCCTCAAATGAGGGTTGACTGAGTATGATGTCAGTCTTTTTATTCGTCCTTACAACATGAAATTGAGATATGTACTCATAGTGACCTATTGTCACTTGTAGATCACTAATTTTATACTCTTTTGGATAAAAAATATTTTTTTTTGCACCAATGCTAAGCTCTGGAATTAGTAGCTGATTTGCCAAGTTGATGTTGATATAATTTTTATCGTTGTTTGTGTTGATGGCGACCTTAAATTCTATGCCTTGGATACTTCCTTCTAATGTAATTACTCTGTTATCTATAACTGAAAGACCATTATAAGAAAACCTTTCTTCCTTCATCATTTTAAAATTGAGCTCCATCCTTTTTTTTCAATGATTGATCCTATTTGTTTTGTTGAGATGGCTTAAGGTTTTATGTAATCGCCTCTTTTTTTTTTTTAATATAAACCCCCTTTTTTAAATAATTTTTTTAACATATAATTTTTTTCGTATTTATTTATTTTTGATTTTTAAAATATAATATATATATATATAATATATATATATATAATATATATATATATTTAATATAATAATATATATATTTCAATTAATTAATTTAATAGCTTTAATTAATTAAACTAATTGAATTAATTGAAATAACTCAATAGTTAATATAGTCTATTGAATTAACTCAATCGTATATGATACAGTCCAACCATGCATTAAGCCATGAGACGAGTCGTCGATCCTGCACGAGGAAAAGTCGCACCTCTCCACGACCGGGCACAGGTTTTTTTTTCTTTGCGGCACAATTCTTTGCAGCGTCGATTTTCCCTGTAACGTCAAGAGTATCTTACCATTCCCGTATCCTCACGACAGAGACGACAGATAGCCTCTGACAGGCCCTCAATCCGGGTTCCTTCGCGGATGTCAGGCGTGGGTAGTTGACGGGGTTGGAGTAGCAGCAGGGTCAGAGTCCTTCGGTGAGTTCTACTGTTGTGTGGCATGGGCTGTCAGTATAGTGGCTTGGAGAACATTGGTCGAGCAACATTGTGGCTAGTAGTTGCGTTCACCGTTGATGGTGGCTGGTTTAAGCAACATTGAGTGCGGTTGGGTGCCCTTTTGCGTCGGGCTGCCGATATTGGCTTGGCGGCTAATGGTTGTTTAATTTATTTTTTTTATTGTTAATATAATTTTTATTAATTTTGTATTTGTTTATATTTTATATAATGTTTTTAATTTTTTATTTTTGTTATTTATTTTTTATTTTTATTATATATATATATTAATTCTTTTCCTTCTTTTTTTAATTCTATTTATTTTTGATTTTCTTTTATAATATATATATATATATATTTTCTTCTAATAATGGCTAAGTTACCGGATCCGGCCCTCTGGGGTACAGGATCCACGGATCCACGGATCTGATCCGGATTCGGATCCGGATCCGCCTAAATACGTCCAAGAACCGACAGTAATGTGATTCGCAGAGGACGATTCGAAAAAGAAGAGGGGAGAGAGAACAGGTCCACGTCACACACGTTGCGGCGGTTTTCATCGCGTTGAGAACATTTTCCAGGGAGTTTCCAGCAGTGCGTGGTTTCGCACATCGACAGTTTAGGCGCGATAGAGCATGAAACTACATGGAAAATATATTAGTTTCATTTCTTTTTTATTGATGCATGCAATCAAGCGCGACATTTCAAGAGGCGGCGCTTTCATTCTCCGTTGTTCTCCATAAACCGATATGCATGTCATCCAGATTACACATGAACGGTACACTGTCCACCTAGCATTTTTAATCTCAGAACGGTTAGCCGACACGATTTCATGGTCTTTCGTATAACACAGCCTGGTTTCCAGAACACTTTCAACTAAAATCGATGGGCAAACTTTGATAATGCATAGGTTAAGACCGTTTGTAAAATTACTTTTTAATTGTTTATTTTAAAGATGTGAGTATTTTCTAGAACCAAATAAGAATATTTTACAGAACCTAAAATGTGATCATCTAAATTTTCTCTCTATTTTAAGATATAATAATATAAATGTTATAAATATTATTTTATTCTTGATTAATTTATTATCTCTAGAAAGGCATGCTACTTTATGATTGTACAGTTAAATCGAAAAAAATTGATTAACTTTAGCTTGATTTTAATATATAAATAAATAATTGTACAGTTTTATGGAAAAAATTTGATTAATTGTACGATGATTTATATATTGGGATCTTAATAGACTTAAAATATAGGTATGTATTTTTTAAATTATATTGCTTTTTATTTATAATTTAGTTTTGACTTATAGATTGGAATTTGAACATAAATTTTTTATTTTAATATATATTTTTTTCTAATTTTTATTAATTAATTTAAAATTTAAAATGATATATAAAATTTATACAAATTTAAATATACATATAGATATATAGATATAATTTTAAATTTAGTTTTGTCTTAATAATCTTAAAATATAAATATACTAGTGCATAATATAATTTTTTTAAATGATTAAGACAAAAAAAGGTTATAGAGAAGTAATTGAGGTATGCATTTTAACATTTTGATATGTCAAGTCAAAAATATATTAAGAAGTATATATTTTGTGTCTATTATTAATTTTATTATATTTTTTAATATTATTATATTTTTTGTACTTGCCGTATCTTTGCCGTATTCGGATCCTGGATTTTTAAAAAACTAGCGAATCCGGATCCGTATCCGTATCCGAATCCTGGTAACTTAGAATAATGGCCAAAGGCCCAACAACAAGCTGGAGAAACTCGAAAACTAGTAGCGAAACACAAACATCACGACGGCAACACAATTGACGACAGGTTGATGGCCAAAGGCCAGATCAGATGAAGCTTTGATACCAAATGAAGCGAACAAAGTTTGTACTTCTCGATAAATACTACAGAAAACTTGGAATATGAAGATATCCATTTAGGATACAAAAATTATATATTAAAATGTATGAAGAATGATGATGAAGAAATGGTCATACGTTTGAATGACTTACTTAACGCAGTTGAATCCCAAAATGATATCTAAAATGATGATACAATGAGAATGAGGGTCCTGTATATATAGGGAGGTAAGTACCCTTTCACGAACAGTTATGTCCTTTAGGGACATACCTTTTCATTAATTGCTAACTAGTTAATCATTTAATCTTGTTTGTTGTTTTTACATTATTTGTGTTTATTTTTATATAAATTTAGTTTGTTAGACTAATCTAAAATTGTAAAAAACACTCACAAGCAGTTACTAAAGGAAGAAAAATCACCTAATATTTGATGCCTTAGATTTTTCAACATAAACCTCATTCAAATCCATTTGAGAGAGCCATAATTTTCAGGCATTAACAGTTTGCTTGCAGCACTTATCTTCCTAGCATCAGTGTCTACAGTTAAGATCATCAAAGGAGGGCCTGGGGCCATGTTGTTTGTACTCGAAGTCTTGCCTCCTCATCATTTTTTCCAGCATTGAGGCTCTTGCTTACAGTGGCATAAAAACTATTTGACAGTCGATTTAATTCATTAGAACATTACTTATATTATATATTTGTTGAGGATTGATATATTAATTACAAATCTATGAATACGAAATAGCAGTTGTAAATTTGTTATTGGCAGTTTGTTGCATCAACACTCATTGCATTTGCATTGCACCCTTTGCATATAAGTTGGACCCTAATGATTGATCCTATCTGTTAGCATTCTCATAAATGCATAAATCCTCCACAAGGTAAGTGAGATTGATCCTATCTGTTAGCGTTCTCATAAATGCATAAATCCTCCACAAGGTAAGTGATGAATCATCAACATTTGTTCTGATCCTAAGAGTATTCACGTTGTCTCTAATTACTAATTGCAGACCTGAATAGTATTGACTCTTACCTCAAAGGGTTTTTACCTTGTTCTTGATTTACAATTAGCATTGTGTCACCTAATTTCAAATTCTGATTTGATCACTGTTGTTGATCATCATTTGAATTGTAGTATTATCACTTACAAATCAAAAATTTTCCACTGAATGGAATAAGTGTTCTTATGGTCTTAATCTGATAATAAGATCATTGTTACAAAGTGAGCAACATATCTAATCTTACAGTCAACCCACTCCTAAAAAGCATTGAATATCTTGTTTAAATTGGTGCGATACAATTTGATCATTAAAAGACACCTTGGACTTGAAATATGTTAATGTCTCTTGTCCCTTCACGAAATTGATGATCTGATAACACCCAAGTTGGCATTGGGATAATCTAACTGTGAATCCTCGAGCAAATTATCGTTCCAATCTTTGTTGGCATGTATCTCATTGATATATCTCAGGAGATTTAAATTAAGTGAGAGCATTGATAATATTGTGGTAATAATCATTTGCATCTTGTTAAAAATTGGCTAGGCACATTCTGTAGTTGTTGAAGTCTGGTATGTTTTGGGTTTCTATACGTATTTCATTGGCACTTAGTATCTTGGCACATTTTCTTATGATTGAGGTTATAAATCATTGACAAGTACTTATAACCAAACCATAACTAAGTACTTAAACAACGTAAGCAATCTTAACTTTAGAAGCACTCGTAATCCTTGCACTTCATCTGGGGTAGTCATTCATCCAAGCAATGATTGTCCATCCAGTTAATTGGGATTTAATCGACAGTAAGCAAAAAATTGACTCCATAAGGCACTGGTCTCAAAATTGAATCTAATCTAACCTTTAACTCTTGCTTAAATAAACCAAGTTGCTAGGCCACTCAATCATGTCTCCCTGACTCGTTGGTTTCCAACTTGTCCTTCCTCTTCACATTTCCATAGGGACTACTCCCCAATGCCTGCTGTTGGGAGACAACTAGAATGGAGAGATCGAAGATCAGAGTGACAACCCCCGGCCTGAGTAGTTATTGCAGTGCCTGTACAATCTGAGCAACAACAGGTCCACATACAAAGAGGAGCTAATTCTTCCCTAAAAAGTAGTTCATCAAGAAATTTGCTAAGATTCGTCTGAAATTGTCTGCGACCAGATGTGAAAGGGTATTCAATTGTGTTTGTGGGCTATGGTTTCTCAAGGGTTTTTTTGGGGTTAATTGTTTTTTGTAGGCGGCATACCTACTCATTATGGCGTGGCCCAATTCTTGAACGAAACATTTGTAAGCTGGAAAGTGCGACTGATTTTTGCAGTGTTCCACGGGGACTCCCCCCCCCCTAGGGGTCTAGTTTCCTCGCTCTCTCGCGCTCCGGGGACTTGGGGACGCGTAGGGGACGTTTCCCCACGCTCCCAAAATGGAGGAAACTTAGGGGGATGTGCCAAGGAAACGTTTCCCTTCCTTGAGGGGGCGTTTCCAAAAAGGGGGATGTGGGGGGACGTGGGG
>APFE030011314.1:1282-43178 GCA_000404065.3 Pinus taeda
TATATGTATATATATACACATCAGGTCCAGAGCCCTATCACATATCGCAATCGGCGGTTTCCGGGGCTTGTATATAAGATAGACCACTACATGTCGTACCCGCTGATAACTATCAATGCTATTGCATAGTTTTTCAAGTCCGGCCGCTATTTTCCTGTATATTCTTGTGTTTTTCGAAAAACATTGAAGTTGGTGTTTTTCAAAGAGAAACCTTATGTTGCAAATCCGAAGGGATTATTAAACACATCTCATATGCATTTCATGTCTGCCTCCCCAATCCTTCACTGTGGATCTACCCTTCGTGGATCCAATGGCCCACATGGATTTCGGGTGAATAAGTAGCTTGAGGAACACCCGCTCAAAATGTGATATCCTCTTTCCTCCTAGCTGCCACATGTCATTTGAAGATTGGAATCGGGGGCCTTCCTCGCAATACCAGTTACCACTTAGACCCCTTCCAAAATACCATCTGGTTTAGTGTTATGCACGATTTTCAGTATAAATTGGATTTTCGCCTACGGGACTTAATCAATTCATAGGTTAAAAACCAGGGGGCCGATTCTTTCACGCTTGTCCATTTTGATGTTATAAATTGACATGAAGGCATAATTTGTGTTTTTTAAGCATTTTAATCATATTTGTATAAGTATGACTGATGTTGGTGATCTCTGTAGGCGAGGACGAAGAGAAGGCAAGCGAGGTCGAATAATGGATGCATAAGCTTCAAGTATAACTCTAAATAAAAGATGCATGAGCGAATATGAAGAGTTATCTATGCAGACACATTTTGTTTAGAGATTTGGGTTCAAGCGTTGGTGGTCATGTTTCCAGGTGTTTCCTTTGTATTCTGAAGGTGAAATCATCCCAGGTTTCATTATGAAGAGATGACACATAGTTATCGTCTTCTGATCAACACCTATTCATTTCCTCAGGAAATGAAGCACTCCAGTGACAGGAAACACCTTCTAGATCAACATTTGATGCATATAGGTAGGCTATTTCCTTGAGTCGAAAAGCTTTAGGAACACATGTAGTGTTTTCTAGTCTATCAGCGCAGGAGAATCACTTCACATCTTTTCTCACACCCAAATTATATAAATATCTCAAAGTTATTTATGGTTATCTGTCCCTAGAGGGGCAGTAGAAGTGCCAATTTTTTGGGAAATATTTTTTGTTGGTAGCGTGTCCACGTTCTATTAAAGGACATGTATTCTTCAATATTGTATATATATGTATACTTAGAGGCTTCACACGCATGAAGTCTCGGGAAAACAGAATGAAGAAATTTTGCTTCTATTTCAGAGCATATTATTTTCATTCCTTGATATTTTTAGAACTCTCATTTCAACCTATTATTTTGTTTTACCTCTTTGAGCTCTAACAGGATTTTCCGTAATGTGATTACATAAGAGAGAATTGGTATGGCAATCTCATTCATTTTCCTAGTTGTCATTCTCTGTTGAAAAAGATCTTGGAACCTTCATCAACAGAGAATGAATTCTTGTTAAGGAATGAGCATAAGTTAACAAGGTGTTCGCTCGATTTCGATGTAAATAGGGATGTCAATAGGGGGTATTCAAAACCTATACAAATCATAAGTGTGGAAAATTCACGTAAGAAGGGCTTTGGATTACATTGGTGGGTCGAATGTAGTTGTCATTGAAGAGCTTCGAAGAATACTTAAGTTGTGTGAAGTATTATTGGCTACAATTTTCTTCTGTATACATTTAGATTGGGGTGGTTGAGCTCATTCTTGCATAAATCCTGTTGTAGTTGATGCTTCTCCCATCATAACAACATGAACATCAATTCTAATTCTTTATATTCTTCAGTTGCTAACCCATGCTCCCAATGCTTATCTATTCATGAATCCCTCTAGATGATTGACAACAACTTACAAGTGAAATTCTATGAGAGTTACCACACATAGCTCAAAACTATTAATCAAATTTTGGCCCTGAAGCATCAAATCTCATGATTGGAAGATGATGTAGACACACTGAGGGTAATTATTTTAGACTTGAACCTAAAGAGAGACTCAACCATAGGTGAGAACTAGTTTTTGGAGTCTACAACAAAGCAGGACATAGACCTCAGCAAGCAATGACTGAATATGATTGATCTGCATGCAATGTGTCTTTCGGTCCTTTTGGTTTTCTGTAAGCTTTCGATAGGAAGTCTGTTTATGCGATGGGTTTACTAACAAGGTGCTAATGGGTTAGTATCAAAGATGCAATGTATTTATGGTTAATAGGCATATGAAATTGTACTGAAATAGAGCAATGTATTTGTTGCGCCCGGGTACACATTTAATCATCTAAATATTACTCATTTTTTCTTTTTAAATTAAAAAAATAGTAATAAGAAGGAGATGTGTAATTAATTCAATTCATATTAAAAAATTAATATGTGACATTTAAAAAATATTAATAGTAATTAAAAAATCAATGTGCATCATAAATAAAATATTTCAATAAATATAATTAAGTAATTTGAAATGCATCTAAAAATATATTAAAATTTAATGTGGACAACCTACTCCATAAATAAAATTTCTCAATACTCATGTTAACTAAATTAGGCCAACAATTTACATATTATACATGGTTTTAAAATAATAGTAATAATATTGAAAACTATAAATTTCTATGTATATAGCGTTTCAAAGTATTCATTATTTTAAAGTGTAATTTAATAAAATATATATACAACTTATATAAAAATTCTATACTTAAACATATATTATATTAATAATATTTAAATATTAATCCATATATCAAAAATTAATATTATTAATACTAATTATTTTATTAATTTAAATAATAAATAATTAATAATAATAATAATAATAATAATAATATTTGCAATTAGTATTAATAATAATTTATTTATATCAAATTATAGGGAACTTAATAAGTAGATATGTTTAAGTATAATTCTTAATTTATAATAATCCACAATAAAAAATTGGTACTAACATACATTATATATAATAATATTGAAAATATTATTACAATATTCTAGATTATTTATTATAATAATATTTAATTATGATCATTTTTAATTTATTAATACTAATTTATTATTAATAATTATTATATTTAATTAATAATAGAAATTATTATTATTATTATTATTATTATTAATTATTTTATTATTTAATTTTCAATTAATTTAATATTAATTATTTTATTAATTAAAAGTAACTAATTAAAATATATTATGATTGATTAATTAAAATTAATATTAATTTTAATAAGAATCAACATAAATAAAATAAAATAAAAATGAATGAATAGATAATAATAATAATAAATAAATAAAATTAGCCGACCTCTCATCAATAATTAAAATTAGTATCCTAAAATGATAGTAGAACTTCATCTTAATTCACTCTCCTTGTTACTATTTAATCTCTAAAATCAGCTTTTCTTCTATCAACCATTCAAATAGTCCTGATGATGCTTGTGGGGCATATGTGGCGTGTAAAGTGAATCTCAAAATTATTATTTTTATACGTTGAAAAATGAATACGCTAACGCTAATCTACATAAACATGTGCCCTATTGACCCAAACAAAAAGGGTCCTTTTGCATTTTACAGTACATTGAGGCAATATCGTGGGAGTGGGATGTGTTCCATATCTATTATTACCTGCGTATGTACATGTGGGGCATATGTGGTGTGTCAACTAAATCTCAAAATTAATACTTTTATACGTTGAAATTCAGGTCTGAATGATGCATACCACTAAAATTCGGACCCGATGACTTTATTAACCATATTATATAAATATCAAGTCCAAAGCCCCATCGCATGTTGCAACCAGCCATCGCATGTCGCAACCAGCCAAGTCCTAAGGTTATGTATATGAAAGGCGCACCTGTCTTCCACACCTGATTGATCTACTAACCGTCATACATATAAAATCGGGTCTGGAAACATATCACACATCACTATCGACGGTTCCAGGGCTTATATAAAAGGCATGCCACTATACTTTGGACCCGATGACATGATCAACCATATTGCATATATATTTCAGGTTTGGAGCTATATCACATATTGCTATTAATGGGGTCTGATGTGTATATATAAGGCACACCGCTATTACCCGGACCCACTGATGATTAGAGATCTGGGCATATAATATTTCAAGTCCTGCCTAATGACCGGACACGAGTTTTCCCATATATTCTTTTGTTTTTTGAAAACATTGAAGTCCTAGTATTTCAAAGGCTAGCCTATTATTGTAGACCTCGTGGCATTATTAACAAAGATATATATATATATATATATATATATATACATCAGGTCCGGAGCCCTATCACGTATCGCAATTGGCGGTTTCCGGGGCTTGTATATAAGACAGACCACTACATGTTGGACCCGCTGATAACTATCAATGCTATTGCATAATTTTTCAAGTCCGGTCGCTATTTTCCTGTATATTCTTGTGTTTTTCGAAAAACATTGAAGTTGGGGTTTTTCAAAGGGAAACCTTATGTTGCAAATCCGAAGGGATTATTAAACACATCTCATATGCATTTCAAGTCTGCCTCCCCCAATCCTTCACTGCTGATCTACCCTTCGTGGATCCAATGGCCCACGCGGATTTTGGGTGAATAAGTAGCTTAAGGAACACCCGCTCAAAATGTGATATCCTCTTTCCTCCTAGCTGCCACATGTAATTTGAAGAGTGGAATCGAGGGCCTTCCTCGCAATACCAGTTACCACTTAGACCCCTTCCGAAATACCATCTGGTTTAGTGTTAAGCACGATTTTCAATATAAATTGGATTTTCACCTACGGGACTTAATCAATTCATAGGTTAAAAACCAGGGGGCCGATTCTTTCACGCTTGTCAATTTTCATGTTATAAATTGACATGAAGGCATAATTTGTGTTTTTTAAGCATTTTTATCATATTTGTATAAGTATGACTGATGTTGGTGTCTCTGTAGGCGAGGACCAAGAGAAGGCAAGCGAGGTCGAATAATGGATGCATAAGCTTCAAGTATAACTCTAGATAAAAGATGCATGAGCAAATACGAAGAGTTATCTATGCAGACACGTTTTGTTTAAAGATTTGGGCTCAAGCATTGGCGGTCATGTTTCCATGTGTTGCCTTTGTATTTTGAAGGTGAAATCACCCCAGGTTTCATTATGAAGAGATGACACATAGTTATTGTCTTCTAATCAAAACCTACTCATTTTGTCAGGAAATGAAGCACTCTAGTGACACAAAACACCTTCTAGATCAAAATTTAATGAATAAAGGTAGGCTATTTCCTTGAGTTGAAAAGCTTTAGGAACACATGTAGTGTTTTCTAATCTATATAATATCTCATAGTTATTTATGGTTATCTGTCCCTAGAGGGGCAGTAGAAGTGCCCATTTTTTGGGAATTTTTTTTTTTTTGTTAATACTCGCTTCTAAAATAACGCCTCATTGTCCATTTTTTAATATTGTTTGTTGGTAGCGTGTCCACGTTCTATTAAAGGATATGTATTCTTCAATATTGTATATATATGTATACTTAGAGGCTTCACAGGCATGAAGTCTCGGGAAAATAGATTGAAGAAATTTTGCTTCTAATTTGGAGCATATTATTTTCATTCCTTGATATTTTTAGAACTCTTGTTTCAACCTATTATTTTGTTTTATCTCTTTGAGCTCTAACAGGATTTTCCGTAACGTGATTACATAAGAGAGGATTGGTATGGAAATGTCATTCATTTTCCTAGTTGTCATTCTGTGTTGAAAAAGATCTTGGAACCTTCATCAACAGAGAATGAATTCTTGTTAAGAAATGAGCCTAAGTTAACAAGGTGTTCGCTCGATTTCGTTGTAAATAGGGATGTGAATAGGGGGTATTCAAAACCTATACAAATCATCAGTGTGCAAAATTCACGTAAGAAGGACTTTGGATTACATTGGTGGGTCGAATGTAGTTGTCATTTAAGAGCTTCGAAGAATACTTAAATTGTGTGAAGTATTATTGGCTATAATTTTCTTCTGTATACATTTAGATTTGGGTGGTTGAGGTCATTCTTGCATAAATCCTATTGTAATCGATGTTTCTCTCATCATAACAACATGAACATCAATTCTAATTCTTTATATTCTTCAGTTGCTAACCCATGCTCCCAATGCTTATCTATTCATGAATCCCTCTAGACGATTGACTGCAACTTACAAGTGAAATTCTATGAGAGTTCCCACACATAGCTCAAAACTATTAATCAAATTTTGGCCCTCAAGCATCAAATCTCATGATTGGAAGATGATGTAGACACACTGAGGGTAATTATTTTAGACTTGAACCTAAAGAGAAACTCAACCATAGGTGAGAACTAGTTTTTGGAGTCTGCAACAAAGCAGGACATAGACCTCAGCAAGCAATGACTGAATATGATTGATGTGCATGCAATGTGTCTTTCGGTCTTTTTGGTTTTCTGTAAGCTTTCGATAGGAAGTCTGTTTATGTGATGGGTTTACTAACAAGGTGCCAATGGGTTAGTATCAAAGATGCAATGGATTTATGGTTAATAGGTATATGAAATTGTACTGAAATAGAGCAATGTATTTGTTGCGACCGGGTACACATTTAATCATCTAAATATTACTCATTTTTTCTTTTTAAATTAAAAAAATAGTAATAAGAAGGAGATGTGTAATTAATTCAATTCATATTATAAAATTAATATGTGAGATTTAAAAAATATTAATAGTAATTAAAAAATCAATGTGCATCATAAATAAAATATTTCAATACATATAATTAAGTAATTTGAAATGCATCTAAAAATATATTAATAAAAAAAATTTAATGTGGACAACCTACTCCATAAATAAAATTTCTCAATACTCATGTTAACTAAATTAGGTCAACAATTTACATATTATACATGGTTTTAAAATAATAGTAATAATATTGAAAACTTAAATTCATATTGTTATAACATTTCAAGTATCATTATTTTAAAGTGTAATTAATTCAATTCGTAATATAAAATTAATATGTCCCATTTTAAAAATATTGATAGTAATTAAAAATTCAATGTACATCATAAATAAAATATTTCAATACATATAATTAAGTAATACTAGAATCCATTTAAAAATATATTAATAAAGAAAAGGTTTTAATGCGGACAACCTAATTCATAAATAAAATATCTCAATGCTCATGTTAAGTAAATTATTTCAACAATTTACATATTATATATGGTTTTGCAATAATAGTAATAATATTGAAAACTTAAATTCTTATTGTTATAACATTTCCAGTATCATTATTTTATATTTTGGCCCTTTTATTAAGGATTAATTTTTAATGGAGCAAATACTTATTGTAATTTGATGTTTAAGTTGTTTATTCCATATATTGAAGGGGTTGAATCCATTATTGCATTCCAAAATGTAATTTAAAAAAATCAATATATATATATATATATATAGAGAGAGATATAGAGAGAGAGAGAGAGAGAGAGAAGGGGGTTCAACTTAACTATTATCTATCAAGTCCCTACAAAGATGCAACTCTTAAAAGTGCAAGTTTTTAAGTTTTACATTATAAAATGATGTTGCAGCAAAATCCATGTGAACTCTTATTAAATCCATAATTAAAATGGATCAAAACTCATAAATATTAATTTAAAAAAAAATAATTGGTGAAATTTTGGAAATCCTAAATACAGTTATTAAGATTTAAAATTTTGACTGATTTAAAATTTTTTGATGATATTAAATTTTCGTAAAAAAATAAAATTCAAACATTTCTATAATCATTTTTTCTTTCGATTTTTTTTTAATAGTTAAATTACTGTACTCTCGAACAAATTTGTCCCTTCGGTAAACAACTACTATTTTTTTCAGAAAGATATGACGGCCTTTTGCAATTTACAATACATTGTAGGGCATATGTGGCGTGTAAAGTGAATCTCAAAATTATTATTTTTATACGTTGAAAAAATGAAAACGCTAAGCTACATAGACATGTGCCATATTGACCCAAACAAAGAGGGACTTTTGCATTTTACAGTACATTGTGGCGATATTGGCGGAGTGGGACGTGTTTCATATCTATTATTACCTGCTTATGTACTTGTGGGGCATATGTGGCGTGTCAACTGAATCTCAAAATTAATACTTTTATACGTTGAAAAATGAAAACGCTAACCTACATAAACGTTGGAATCCCCGAAAACAATAAATTGACAAAAAGAGGGATGCTGCACAACTATATATATAATAAATTGACAAAAAGAGGGCATATGTGGCGTGTCAATTGAATCTCAAAATTAATATTTTTATACGTTGTAAAAATGAAAACGCTAACCACAGACACTGACAAAAAGAGGGAAGCCACAAATATATATATATATGTATATGGTTTTATTTGAGAATGAAAGCTCAAAATTGAAGTATGAGTGAAAGGGTGTTTATATTTAGAATTATAGTTTTAAAATTTATTTTTAGAATAAAGTAATAAATATTCGCATTAAAAAATATAATTGATGAGGAAACTATAAAAATGATTTATTAAAATATGGTATGATAAATGAGGAAATTATGAAAATAATTTATGAAAATTATGAAGATGTGTAATTAATTGACATCTAAAAAATATTAATAATAATTAAAAAATTTGATGTGCATTATAAATTATTACATTCAATACATAAATTAAGTAATATTGAAATAAATTTAAAAATATATTAATAAAAAAAGAGTCTTGATGTAGATAATTTAATCCATAAATAAAATATCTCAACGCTTATGTTACTTAAATTATGTGAACATTTTACATATTATATACCATCTTAAAATAATAGTAATAATATTGAAAACTTAAATTCATAGTGTTATAACATTTCAAGTATCATTATTTTATATTTTGATCTTTTTATTAAGGATTAATTTTGAATAGAGCAAATACTTGTTGTCATTCCATGTTTAAGCTATTTGATTTTATATGTTCAAGGGGTTGAGACCTTTTTATTCATTCCAAAATGAAATTTAAAAAATTATATATAATATATATATATATATATATATATATATATATATAGAGAGAGAGAGAGAGAGAGAGAGAGAGAGAGAGAGAGAGAGGTTCATCTTAAACATCATCTATCAAGTCCCTAGAAAGATGCAAACCTTTGGAGGTGCATTTTTTTTTTAAGTTTTACATTATAAAAAAAGTTTGCACCAAATTAATCTTTGTGACCTCTTACTAGATCCATAATTAAAATGAATATAAGCTCATAAATATTAATTCTACAAAAAATTAATAATTAACATCATTGTTATATTATATATATATATATATATATATATATTATATATATATATATATATATATGATGATGATGATGATCGTGATGATGGTGGTTAACATCTACTGAGACCAAACTTTGCTCTATCAGACCTAAAGAAATGAATTATTTAGTTTGATTTAAAATTTCATTCCTATGCTCAAAAAACATGGAGAGAAGCCTCGTGAGCTTACTATAATTTTGACACAGTAAAAGGCTAGGAAGGTCAGTATTGCAACGAAGATTATGAAACTTACATCTAATGTGGTTGTACGAGGGGCACTCTAAGAGGAAGTGATTTTCATCCTCGATGTTCATATTCTCACAGAGATAGTAGATCCTTTCCATCCATGGTGTTTTAGGAACTTCCCAACAACCCGTTTCACTATGGAGCTCATGACAATTCGTTCTAATATTGGCTATATTAATTTTATTCTTTGAGCTAGTTAAAACAGAGAGATACTTTTGATCTGCTATGCTAGGGTTGATGACCTCCTTATAATATCTTAATTTTCTTTTCGCTGTTAAATCTTTTTCACTCCACATTTTATCTTTGAACTTAGAAGTAAGAATATTTTTAACGTTATTATTGTTTTGCAATGCAAAATTCTTATCGATCTCCCAATGGTTTAACCAGGCCCTGGTGTCTTTATACCAACCTTGTTTGAGCTTTAGGTGGTTTTGGTTGGCATTTGAAGCTAGCTTAGGAAGTCTATGGTCTCCTATGTTATTGAGTTTTTGGTTGTGCAATAGAAGCCTAGTCATAACTAGGCTCTTGATAGGGAAAAGACCCACTTCTGTAAGGAGACTAGGATAGGGTGTATTTCTTTTAATTTTGAAGTTATATGTTATAAAAGGCTTCTGGATTTTCTCAATCTTTCTTCGGGATTCTCTAGAGATGTTGCAACACCAAACCTCACATCCATATAAGATAACATGAGTGACTAAAGTTTCAAAGAGGAACTTCTTTATATCCCAGATTACGAGGTTTGTCATTTTCCAATTATTTTTAAGACCAAAATAATCTTTCCACCCCCCATTAATCCTTTCCTTAATGCTATAGTTCTAGTTGAGGTTGTGATGAATATCAATTCCTAGGTACTTGTAAGAAGACACTTCCTCCAAGTTACTATTATGATGCATAAAGTTAGCGTAAGTGTCCTTCTTAGATTTGATAATCATAACTTTTATTTTGTCAATGTTAAGAGTCATACCCATGGTAAAGCAGAAATCCCTAAGAAGTCTAAGTTGCTTATCAAGATCAGATGGGCACCTTGCGAGAAGAACAATATCATCATCATAGAGAAGAAGGATGATGACTATCCCTGCTAATATCATGCCAGTACAACCTGTTTCCTCTAAGCAACCTTCTAGCTTATCGATCTAAATGCCAAATAGGGTAGGGGACAGGGGAAAACCTTGTTTAACTTTGATATTACACTTAATATCTTTCGACCATCCCTCATTGATCTTTAACTTGGCAATTACATTCTCGTATAACCTTATAGTGATAACTCTCAACTCAAAAGGAACCTTTAGCTCTACTAATCTATTCCATAGCTTGTTTCTAGGAACCGTAGATTGGGATAATATATATATAATATATATATATATATATATATATATATATATATATATTATTTTTTTTTACTAAAAACTATTTTTTAACACTTGATCAATCAAAATATACAAATTTAATATAAATTTATGCTTATCAATAAATTCATAAATTTCTTATTATATGTGGCCCTGGTATTCAATTTTTTATTGACTTGCTATTAGTTTTTGTTTGACTAAAAAAAATTTAAAATCTATCCAAAGTTTAACATTATGAAATTAAATTTATTATTTTTAAATAAAAATTATTTCTATATATCTCAAATATGATTGGTTAAAATGTCTCCCCTCTTATTGTGTAATGATGGCAAGAATTGACTTTTGTGTACCCTATTATTAACTAGCATTTGCACCAAATGTTGCAAAAGAAATGTTGTAAGACATAAATTGAGGAACAACCGTCATAGGGACATTGAAAGAGAAGTGGATTGCCTTCCTGATTAAACAAGGTTTCCAAGAATAGGCCAGCATCAATCCATGGAGATTCATTGAATCCAGCCAACTAGTGTCACATGTACTTAAATAAATAAACCAGTTTCAAGCTGAAAGTTCCTCAAACTTTCTGATTCAGAAGTACACTGATGTAGGCTTGGTTTTCATGCACAAGTTGTACCAAAAAATACATATCAAACAAAATGGGCATCAAAATTAGATTTCTAAATAGAGACTAGAGGGTAATTTGCACTATGTAACGAGCATGCCTGAACATTAAGTATTGACATATTTTGTGGGCTAAGAAAGATGGAATGGATTTTCAGAATACAAAGACTTAGACATGAAAATATTGTTATTACATCCTCTCAACACTGGAAATCTATGTAATTTGTTGAAATAGAACAATTTTAACCAAATCTGCATGAATGTTTTAGGTTTTTTGGTGTGACCTGTCACAAAAAGGAATCTGTAAACCTCTTCATTGACCTCAATCCAGAGTTCATTTTACCGTATTCCCTTTCATATTCTTCTGCATCTTGTCAATGCCATACCACCTACCCACTTATGAAGGTGTGGCATCATTGTGGTCCAACTCAATAAGGTCTTTTTCCACTTACTCTCCTATGCATCAGACATTTTGGTAGAATAAAATTGGAGGATCAAGTTTTCACCGTAGTAGTAGAAGGTTTGCAACAATCATTCAACATCAACACAAAATGTTTGTCCTTACCATCCCACATCATTTAGAACAAGCCTTATGTCTAGGAAAACCTTGCAGCTTTGACTTGTTAGCATAATTTAGCCAACTTTGAATAAATGTTTTCGGTTTTTTTCCATGACCTACCTCAGAAAAAGGAATGCACAAATCTCTTTATTGACTATAGTCAAGGTTCTTTGCTACCTTATTCTCTTTCATCTTCTTCTACACCTTGTTGATTTCATCCCACATGTTAGTTTTTGCATACATATTTGGTAGTATAATGTAGGGTGTGACACCTTTTGGGTCCAACTCAATAATGCGTTCTGATGCATACTCTCTTAATTCTATGTTGGTTTGGAGTTTACAAGGACTGAGAAGGGATCCCCATATAGTATCATGTTGCTTTATTGACATTCTATTAGTAAAGTCATGTGCCTCATTTAGGTGCCCAACTCGACCAATAAGGTCGGCCATGCAACCATAGTGCTCCATTGTAGGTGTAATGTGATAATGTTGCCTCAAACTATCAATGTATTGCCTACCTTCCTCCATTAAGCATGCATGACAACATGCAAATAAAACAAAAATTAAAGTGAAATGATCAGGGATTATATTTGGCTGTTGCATTTCTTCTAAGAGGGCAAGGGACTCATTGGAAGAACCATGCATTGCATATGCTAAAATCATTGCATTCCATGAAACCACATTTCATTGATGGATATTGTCAAATAAAGATGGATATTGTCAAAGAAATATGATGCCTTCTTTATGAATTTGGGTTGCATGGAAAGATTTTAGCATATCTTGAATATAAGCATATGCTTTGGTGTTGCATGGAGATCCATGCACAGGCCACTAAGAGTGGGCATCTTCACTCTGATGTCTTAGTGGAGAATGCCCCTATAGATATATATGGAAAATGTGGTACCATAGGGAATGCATGCAATGTGTTTGGCAAAATGCGCCAGCGAAATGTTATTAATGTGACTCCAAAATATCCACCTTAAAGTTTTCTACAAAGGCTACAATGGAAATGTTTGGCAATGTGACCATTAACTCTACCACATAAAGAATGTCTGGATTGCTTCTAAATATTTTCCTTGAATCTGCCTTTGCCATTTTACTTGTCACCATGGCATGAATTCCAAATTCACGTTCAAAATTTTCTAGAGAGGCTTCAGAAGAAGCATTTGGCAATATGGATTGTAAGCGAGCATATTTTGGAGCTTGAGTCTGAAAGGTAAGAAAAGAATGCTGCTAAAAGAGAAAAATCATAAGGAATATTAAAATTCTACTCCCTAACATAACACAATTTTGTGCCTTTGTCTCCAATGTTGTAACCAACCAACAACTATGATGTTTCCTTGAAATCTACATCATCATTATGATAGGATTGAAAATTTTTTCCCCTAAAGCCATATTCATAAACGATAGAATTCCATAGTGCCTAATATTTGGATTAGCTACTAACCGTAGAAACCCTATATCTTATCTTCATGATAGCCGTTGGAAATAAAACATAAAAACTCGCAAATTGCAACAAGATCTTTTATAGAAATCAAACATAATTTAACCAGAACTCTATATTGTCCTCAATACTTTGGTTCAAATTTTCAATCATATTAATACATAAAGGTGTTAGTGACAAGATATTTCAAATAAATTCAAGAAAAAACATTAAGAATTGCAATCAAATAATCTAGGATAACCGATAAAGCATTGCTGAAATGATATCTTCTAGAAAAATTGCAAGGGAACAAGAAGACACTCTCCAACAAATCTCAGAGACTTGGAGGGTAGAAAAAAAGATTGCAAAATAATTAGATGAATCCTTAAACTTGAAAGAATATGCAATTAAGAGAAAACAAACATGACTTAAGGAGGCTATCTTGGAGGTTGAAGGTAAAAAGCAAAAAGGCTACTCAAATAGGAAAAGTAGATTTGCAGAAAACAATAAATTAGTTGAGGGTGGTTTTAGATAGAGAAGTTAAGAAAGGTGATGAATTCAAGAGGAAATGAGATGAGGTTCTTTATCAACTCACAAAAGCTTGCAAAGAGAAATAAAACATTGCCAAACAATTGGATGAAGTATCTAGCGAAAGGAATGATGCACTCCATCAAAATGAAGAAACTTGAAAAGAAAATAAAAGGATTGCCAAACAATTAACTGAGGTTTTGAGATTGAATGAAAATGCAGTTAAGCAGAAAGATGCAAGACTTTTGGAGCATCTGTTAGAACTTTAATTTGAAAGGCCAGCACGGAAGTCTACCAAAGTAGAGAAAGCATATTTGGAGATGGTATTGAAACAAACAAGGGTATTTGCCCACAAGGAACTTGAATAGAATCATGCACTAAAGAGGCAGAGAGATGAGGTTAAAAATTCTTCCCCCTAAACCCACCTTCATAAATGGTATAATTGCATAGTGCCTAAGATTGGGATTAGCTACTAACCATAGAAACCCTATATCTTATCTTCACAATAGCCATTGGAAATAAAACATAAAAACTTGCAAATTGCAACAAGATATTTTATACAAATTAAACATAACATAACCTGAACTTTGTATTGTCTCCAATACTCTAGTTCAAATTTTCAATCATATTAATACATAAAGGTGTTAATGAGAAGATATTTCAGATAAATTCAAGAAAAACCATTAGGAATTACAGTGAAATAATCCATGATAACCCATAAAGCATTGTTTAAATGATATATTCTAGAAAAATGAAAAAAATATAAGCATAAAAAAAGAAAATCTGACATACCAATGGAAATATTTTTCATTTTTCTTTGATGTGGCCTTATTGTGTTCAAGAATTCCAAATTTCGATTATTTTGGTAAAACATGATGTGAATTTATACAAGAAATGTTGAATGTTAGATAGGGTCAAATCATGAATTGAACCTAGCCTTCAACCCTGTAACTTTCTATTGGTGTTAATGGTTGGTTCCAGAGAGAGTCATGTATTCTATATCATTATGAAAGAAGTAAATGAAGCAACAATTTCCTATGCAATGAGGTGTACATGTCATCATTGAGTGCCCCTTGATGGTGACAAAAAGTGCTAATGGAAGGAAATGGACCAGGAATGCATCTTTGAGAAACTTTCCTTTCCAACATTTTGCATTTTCAAATGTTCACCATTGGTAAAACTTCCTATTTTATCACATTTTCCTTTTTAGATCTAAACACGTTAAAAAGACATCAAGGAGACACTCACAATGAAAGAAGATGTTGTGTACCAAAATTTGATCTCTCACTGACAGAGTAGCATTAAACAACAAGCCAAGGTTTGTTATGAAGCATGACCACTGGTTCTAAAGGCTGTAACAGAGGTTTCATAAGTTTGGCAAGCTAAAAAAATCACAAGGAATGTTACAATTCTACTCCCTAACATAACACAATTGTGTGCCTTTCTCTCCAATGTTCTAACCATCCAACAACTTTGATGTTTCCCTGAAATGTACATCATCACTATGTTAGGATTGGAAATGCTTCCCCTAAAGCCATATTCATAAATGTTAGAATTGCATAGTGCCCACGATTGGGATTAGCTACTAATGGTAGAAACTCTATATCTTATCTTCACAATATTCATTGAAAATAAAACATAAAAACTTACAAATTGCAACAAGATCTTTTATAGAAATCAAACATAGCTTAACTAGAACTCTATATTGTTGAAGTGAAGAAATTGCAAGGGAATAAGAAGACACTCTCCAATAAATCTCAGATACCTTGAGGGTAGAAAAAATTTGAATAAATCTTTTGGGTTTCTTTGCATGACCTGTCTCAGAAATGAATGCATAAATCTCTTTATTGACTACAGCTAGGGTTCTTTTCCACCTTATTCTCTTTCATCTTCTTCTGCACCTTGTCGATGTCATCCAACCTGTCAATTTTTGCATACATATTTGGTAGTAAAATGTAGGGTGCACCATCATTTGGGTCCAACTCAATAATGTGTTTTGATGCATACTCTCTTAACTCTATGTTGGTGTGGAGTCTACAAGCACTGAGAAGGGATCCCCATATAATAGCATTTTTCTTTATTGTCATTCTGTTAATAAAGTCATGTGCCTCATCCAGGTGCCCAACTCGGCGAAGAAGGTGGGCAATGTAGTCATAGTGCTACATTGTAGGTATAATGTGATAACATTGCCCCAAATTATCAAAGTATTGCCTACCTTCCTGCACTAAGCCTGCATGGCAACATGAAAATAAAACAAAAATTAAAATGAAATGATCAAGAATTATATTTGACTACTGCATTTCTTCTAAGAGAGCAAGGGAATCCTTGGAACAACCATGCATTGCATATCCTAAAATAATTTCATTCCATGAAACCACATCTTGTTGATGGATATTGTCAAACAAACATGGATATTGTCAAACAAAGATTGTGTCTTCTTTATGTTACCACATTTGCAAACATGTCTACAAGGGAATTTGCAATATATACATCAAACCAAAATTTGCATTTTATTATTTCCACATGGATTTCCTTGGCCTGATCCAAAGCTACCAAGTTGGCACATACTGGGAGGGTGCTAGAAAAAGTATTTGCATTTGGCTTCAAACCCACCACTTGCATTTGTAGAAAAAGCTTCAAGGCCTTCTAATTGTCTCCATTCTGTACGCATGCTCTCATCATTGTTGTCGAGGATACAATATTTTGTTCAGGCATTTGGTCAAAAAAGCTTTGTCATTTTCTATGTTGTCACATTTACATACATGTCAACAAGGGAAGTATTAACAAATACATTAGACATAAATCTGTTCTTAATTATCTTTGCATGGATCATCATGCCTTCCTCTATAGCTATCAGGTTAGCACAAGAAGCTAAAACATTATTGATGGTATTTAAGTTTGGTTTCAAACCTGTTGCTTGCATTTGTTGAAATGGAACAATTTTAACCAAATCTGCATGAATTTTTAGTGTTTTTGGTGTGACCTGTCTCAAGAAAGAATATGTAAACCTCTTCATTGACCTCAATCCGGGGTTCTTTTTATCCTATTACCTTTCATATTATTTTTCATCTTGTCGATGCCATACCACCTACCCACTTATGAAGGTGTGGCATCATTTTGATCCAACTCAATAACACTTTCTACCACTTACTCTCCAATGCAGCATACATTTTGGTAGAATAAAATTGAAGGATCCAGTTTTCACTGTAGTGGCAGAAGGTTTGTAACCATCATTCAACATCAATACAAAAGGTTTGTTCCTACCATCCAACATCATTTAGCACAAGCCTAAGGTCTAGGAAAACCTTGTAGCCTCGACTTGTCAACACAATTTAGCTAACTTTGAATAAATGTTTTGGGTTTCTCTACATGACCTTTCTCAAAAGTGAATGCATAAATCTCTTTATTGACTACAGCCAGGGTTCTTCTCTACCTTATTCTCTTTCATCTTCTTCTACACCTTGTCAATGTCATCCCACCTGTCAGTTCTGGCATACATATATGGCAGTACAATGTAGGCCATAACATCATCTGCCTCCAACTCAATAATGTGTTCTGATGCATACTCTCTTAACTCTATGTCGGTGTGGAGTCTACAAGCACTGAGAAGGGATCCCCATATAGTGTCATTTTTCTTTATTGATATTCTGTTAATAAATTCACGTGCCTCATCCAGGTGCCCAACTCAGCCAAGAAGGTTAGTCATGTAGCCATAGTGCTCCATTGTAGGTGTAATGTGATAACGTTGCCCCAAATTATAAAAGTATTGCCTACCTTCCTCCACTAAGCTTGCATGGCAGCATGCAAATAAAACAGAAATTAAAGTGAAATGCTCAAGAATTATATTTGACTACTACATTTCTTCTAAGAGAGCAAGGTACTCCTTAGAACAACCATGAATTTCATATCTTAAAATCATTGCACTCCATGAAACCACATCTCATTGATGGATATTGTCAAACAAATATTGTGTCATCTTTATGCTGCCACATCTGTAAACATGTCTAGAACGGAATTTGAAATAAATACATCAAACTGAAATTTTCATTTTGTAATTTCCACATGGATTTCCTTGCCCTGATCCAAAGCTACCAAGTTGGCACATCTTGGGAGGGTGTTGGAAAAAGTATGTGCATTTGGCTTCAAACCCACCACTTTCATTTGTCGAAAAAGATTCAAGGCCTCACCACTATGTCCATTCTATATGTATGATCTCATCATTATTGTCTAGGATACAATATTTGTTTCAGGCATTCAGTCAAAAAAAAGTTTTCAATTTCTATGTTGTCACATTTTGCATACATGTCAACAAGGGAACTATTAACAAAGAAATCAGACATAAATATATTCTTAATTATCTTTGCATGGATCATCATGCCTTTGTCTATATCTTTCAGGTTAACACAAGCAGATAAAACACTAGCAACGTAATTTAAGTTTGGTTTCAAACCTGCTGCTTGTATTTGTGGAAATAGGGTGATGACCTCCTCCAAACACCCATTTTGAGCACATCTAGCTATTAACACTATCTAAGAAATCGCATTTTTCTGCAGGAATTTCCTGAAACAACTTGAAAGCCTCATCGAGACATCCATCTAGGAAATAACATTAATAACATTTTGCTGGTGCACTTCACCAAACACATTCTGTGCATTCCCTATGGTGTTAGTGTCAATGTCTTCACATTGCCATCAATGATCAAAATATACTCTTTTGCATTTCATACTAGGAGTCCCATTGAGATGAGTTACATTCCATTAGGTCATGGATCTACTGATGGTGGGGTTCATTTCAGTTTTTCCCTCATGCTATATCTCTACTGACCTCCTTCCATACTTTTTAGTCAATGATTAATGATTATTTTCAGTTCATTTCATCAATTAGGTCTTAGGTCCAAGGTTTCAGTCTCATTAGGTATTATGATTTTACCATGGTAAAATTTTAGTGTCTATTGTTAATAATGGTCAGTAGACACATGAGGATGTTAATAATGATCAAAAGGTTCTAATTTCTTAATTTGTAAGCTTAATAAAGTTCTCCCCTCAAAACTAGTTTTGAGGTGAAAATAGAGAATTTGTATTTTATTGTTAAATATCATGTAATTTTATTGATCTCATATGTAATAAATGGTTCCATGCTGCTCCTGTTCACTTGGTGATATTGCCAAGTACTTGCCATTGCAAAAGTCAATGAAATTTTAGCATCAATTCACCTGTTCAAGCAAAGATATCAAGCATCCAAAATATAGAGTATTTGAAAAAGCAAATAGACATTACAAAGTCGGTTTTGTACATCAAAAGTAAAAAAGTTGAAAAGCTATATAAAGATCATCCCTCTATTGAACATTCCATTGTTTGAGTTGAAGTTTAATAGCTAAAAGGAGACTTTAAATTGTCATTGAGTGAATGAAGTGCAGTTGCTGCATTTTTAGACAAGTTCTGACCGGTGCTACACACCAGAGGTCGGTGCTATGCACCTAGTAGACTTCCTCAGTTTTAATTTGAACAGGTGTTACACACCTGTGAGGCGTTGCGCACCTAGGTGAGGTGTTGCACACCTGGCCAGTCAAGCCCCAAAACACTCAAATCGCTCCAATTTTCCTCAAAATTTCCAAGTTACCTCTTTGCAAGTAAGTACATCAATATTTCTTGTTAAAAAGGGTTTTGCATCAAGTCTTGGTGATACTTTCAGTCATGAAGTTAAAATCCTAGTGTTCACCAGACAGTCTCATAAAATTTAAAAGCTCAGTCATTTATTTCTTTCCTATCTCATCCATTTTCTACTGATTCCTAAACACCATTCCCTCATATATTCTCCCTAAATCCCACTCTCACATACAAATTCCCCAAACCCTATACATTTTTCCCAAATTCCTACACACTTTATCCTACATACATCCCTAAACCCTACCCACTCTCTAAATCATATTCACTCTCACCTACTTATCCATAAAATCTCTTCATACTCATCTTTCATTCATTCACCCTATCTCTTTATTCACCACTGCTGATCACAACTATAAAAACAATGGAAAAAGATAGTGAATATGAGCTTGAAGAAGACACCCTTTGTGATAGTTCCAGGGAGAGAAACATACAACACAGGAAGCCTCATAAAGGAGGAAGGGTTATCCCACTAGTTTGAGGGAGTTGCAAGAATGCCCACTTGCCATCTCTTGTTTTAAACACTAGTAATGTTTTGGTTTTTGTGAAATGGTAGAAAGGGTTAAATTTCATCATGATTTGGCAAGATTGTTTGCGACACATTTAGACAACAATGAAGTAAACCTTATTGGAATTACATTCACTTTATCACCAGCTGTCATCTCAGAGGCTACAGGTATTCTAGATGTGGGTGAAAAATGGAAAAAGGTTAGGATATTGACACGGAGTACTATGAGCCTTACATCAAGGCTAGATACAAAGACAAACTCAAGAGAGTATTCCCCTTCAAGTTCTTCGAATACAGGTTGGCTCCATTGATGAAGATCATTATCAAGTACTTCACTTGTGAAGGTAGGTTTCCCCAGTTATATGCCTACCACATTAGACTACTGATGAGTTTCACTAGGGTAAGAATGATGAATGTCCCTTACTTCATGTTCAGAAACATTGAGAAGATGGCACTTATTGTAAAGAAGAAACCACACCCCTAGCAGTTAAATAGCATTTTCCACTGCTCTTTGATTAAAATCATTATTCTACATCAACTGAACCTTCTTAACATGCAATGGGAGACTTTCATATCTCGCGAGATGTTCAAAGGCCCACAAATCTTTTCATCAATGCATCATGAAGAAGGTGGACCTTCAGGACATGAAAAGGTCAAAGAGACTGAAATTGTTGGAGTGTCAATGTTTGTGACGAATGAGAGGGGCACTAGAAAACATTGTGCGGCTATTAGGAAAACATTATCTCCACAAGGTGTGGAAGGGGTCTCGCCTTCATCATCAAGCTACAGGCAAATGTTATCTCCACGAGGAGTGGAAGGGGCCTTTCCTTCTTCTGCAGCTAAACAGGTACAAGTTAAGCAACAAAGCAAGGGAAAAGGTAA
The DNA here is from genome assembly GCA_000404065.3 of Pinus taeda. Taxonomy (NCBI): domain Eukaryota; kingdom Viridiplantae; phylum Streptophyta; class Pinopsida; order Pinales; family Pinaceae; genus Pinus; species Pinus taeda. The sequence continues at coordinate 22,383 of APFE030011314.1, forward strand.
AGGCAAGAAACAGATGCATAAGGAGGATCTTAGTGATGAGCAAGAAAGAAATTTTGACCTTGTTGATCATGAGGAGACACAAGGAGTTGATTTCATTGACTTGGAAACTCAAGACTCAAACACTGCCAAAGACATGATCATAAATGAACAAGAGGTTGAGATACAAGCCTTGTCAAACAACTTAGGGAGGGCTATGTGGGTAATTAAATATCAAGAGCAAGAAAGAAAACAATTGAGTGACAAGAAAGTCCTCATGGAGCTACAAATGATCAAATAAAATCGGGAAAGGGCCAAGGAGGCAAAGGTCAAGTTATCTTCGATTAAACAAGAGATTGAGAATGACAGGCAAACTTGGCTTGAGAGGGTTAATATACACCTTTAGAGGCTTATTGAGAATGCCAACATAGATAATAAGATGCTTCACCACATGGCCTACCACTACATGACCCGCAACAAGATCTACAACATAAGAATGAGAAAGCTTAAGGCTAGGTTGAGGAAGGCCTTAAGGAGAAAAAAGGAGCAAGATAAATTGAAAATCTTGGCTGAATCCTCACTAGCCCATCAAAGCAACTAATGGTGGTGTCGTATGCCAAATCTGGGCAAGTTTTGATTAACTTTTGTAATTTTTAGATTTTGAAATTTTGAACACAGAAAATTGCCCTAGGTGCACAACACCATTGGCGCTGTGCTTTTCACTGGAGGACGTTTTGAAGAAATGGCTTATATATCTGGATTCAGCATGATGAGAGCATCAAACCTAGAAAATCTCAGCAATTTTGGAGCAAAACTATGTCACCTAAAGGTCAAAACACTACAAAAAAATGACCTCTCCGCCTCATTTTGGACACATAGAAGAAGCCTTGGGATATTTCACTTTTGAGGGGGTAAATAATATCCAAATGAACAAATTCAAGATGTTCCTGAAACTAGATAGGTAGACCTTTGACATGAGCTATCTTGGACTCAATTTGGATAAGGGGAATGCCTCCAAAAGTGGTTGTGAAGCGGCACTACGCACGTGGCCAGTGGCACTACGCATAGAGCCAATTTGCCCAAAAAATCTAGTTTTCGCCTAGTTTCTCTTCAAGTTGACTTTGTCTCTCTTCATGGATGAATTTGAGATTGTAATTAATGTTATTCTATGTAAATGTAATTGAGAAATGATCTTAGAGGTTGGATTCATCAGTTTGATGTGGTTTGGGGGTCAATGAATCAGTTTCCATGGCTTTAGAGCCAAGCTGTTCCACAGCCTATATTCCTCTTCCTTGTTTGGAAATGGTTGTAACAGATCATTGGATTCGACCCCTAATGGCTAGAATAGGTGGTTTGATGTCTATATTAGGTATTTTTTAGTCATTAGCAATGTTTGGACTCTCTTGGATGCTCTAAGCTATATTGTACATCTTTACTAGCAGTGTGGCAAAGAAATAAACCAACATTTGCAACTATTTTTATGGGTTACTTGTGGTAAAGTGTATTTTCATAGTTTCTTCTTCTATTATTAATTTTTCTCAAGTGTTATGTGTGCCACAATCTAATCCATTTCTTCTAGCTAAATGCTATTAAGATAGATAGGTAGAATACATTGGTTACAGTGCTCTGCCTTGGGAAACCATTTAGTTTTTTATGTTTTCTACTGTTTGACAAGGATACATGACTTTTGCATGCCCTCCTCAGCTCCACACTAGTATTAGACCCACCATCTCACTCAATTTCAAGTGCCAAAACGCCTACCTACCTCACCCCATAGAACACCTTGCATTCCTGACTTGAGTTCCCGGACCCAAAGTTGCCTGCTCCATTTGATCTAGTATCAAAATCAATCAAAAACCCTAGATCTAATATACCTAGCCTAAAATCCATATCTAATTCAGTCATCTTGATTGAGATTCACAAGGAGAGAGCCCTCTCCTGACCTCGTAGGGCTAGCTACCAGGTTAAGCTTGGTTTGTGGTTATCCCAGGATTGCTTCCCTTCAGCCTGAGCTCAATCTAGGCTCTAACATAGTGGTGACCATACTGGGGAAGAAAGAAAAGTCGCCCTAGTACTATTGAGAATTTCTGAACTTTTGGATGATAGGTTTAGAATTCATTAGGTTAAAAAGTGGAAAGTTGTAAAGCAATATAAAATCTTGAGAACTTTGAACACACTGGCTTCAAGAAGATACACTAGGTCTAATCCCAATCTTGGTCCTCCTCCCACATTTGAAAATCCTAGTCTCATTCTGTGGATACTTAGACAAGAAGATTCACCAAGTCCACAACTAGTTTTCAGATCTCATTCATGCCCTGTGGAGTGGCTATTCCTTGAAGATCTTCCTTTCGACGAATATTTTGGTCTCTCTCTGTTTAGAACCACATCTGATAGTGAATTTCTAGACATAGTCTAGAATCTTTAATTCATCAGAGAACTTGAAATCTAGAAAGCTGAATTGCTTAGTAATCAAAACCTTCAAAAATCTCCTTAGTCATCCTTCACTATTGATCGAATTCCTGAACTCTTTGACTTTGCTTCAACATCTTTTGCCTCTCTGTCATTTCCCCATATTTAATGGAATCATCCATCATCTCCATTTATACCTTCACTCCCTCACCAGCCTATCATTACCCCTCAAACACCCATCATTTTTGCTACATCAATGGCTCTTTTTGTCATAAATCCTCCTCTTTCCCCAAGACCAGTTTCAAATCTGCCACAATTCATGGCTACCAGATATGCACCTCTTGTTTTACCTTAGAATTTGGATGATATGCCCATTTATTACCAAAGCAAGATACCTCCGTTCGATGCCACTCAAAGTTTCACAGTGCAGCAGCATGTTGATAGTATAAATGACTTCTTTGACCTTCATGAGGTAGATGCAGAGAATGTGTCCATGAGATTATTTGTGTAGAGTTTTGGAGGCGAGGTTCGGAAGTGGTTTAGAGCATTACCAATGGGATCTATCAGTACTTTGTCGGTTCTCCATAGACAATTCCTTGACCGATGGGAGGTAAACAAAAATCCTATTCAAATTATATCTGAGTATGAAAATATCAAAAGGAATGTGGGTGAAAGTGTCCAAGATTACTATGTAAGGTTCAATACAGTTTATAATGATATTCTGACTCACATTAAAACACCAATGGGGTTAGCATTGATCAAATTTCCAGATGGGTTCGATGTTGATATGACATATAAGTTGAGAGAAAGAGATCCTACACCACTTGAGGATATGCAGAAGAACGCAGTGAGTGTAGAGGCAAATCTGTTGGCCAAAAGAGCAAGGATGAAAACAGAAAAGAAGGTGACTATAAAGGAATAAGCATCTTCCTCAGATGTTGAGGCAAATAATATTCTTCATAAAATTAAGAAGATGTTTGATCGATAAACAATTACAGACAAGCCTGAAACAACAATAAAAAATCCCAACTTTAGAGGACAGCTGTAGCCCCAATTTAGGATTAAATAAAGGGAGTAGAAGGCACAAGATCAGTCCTTGCAGCAGTAGGTCAAAAATCCTTCGCAACAAAACTATGTACATGGAATAGAGAGTGAATATGATGGTGACCCGGTGGTGGAGGAAAATAATTTCTTTACTGCTAATGGTTTACCCATCTATCTCATGAAAGATGAAGAATATTCAGAGTTCCCTGATGCTCAAAAGGATGAAGATTACATACTAGCAAATGAGGCAGTTTTGGAGGATGAGTCAGATGATTATCAGTGAGGATATATGAATGCATTGATAGCATAGCAGAAACAATACTCATTGAGAAGCAGAGATGTACCAGTCAGTCCAGTTCAAAAGAGAAAGGAAGCGCAACCCAAAAATGACTCCTCAAACATTCAAAAGAAAGGGAAGGAGCCTACTGACCGAACTTCTAGCAAAGGATCATCTGCGAATGAGAAGACCAATCAGCAAAGTGCAGCAAAAGACAAAGTTGAAAAGAAGGACCCTCCAGTTAAGGAGGTAGATAAAGTTTCAACCTTTTGTTTAGAAAATGAGATTGCTAAACTAAAACTTTCAATTCCTTTGACTCAATTGATGAAGAACAGCAGCTATCAGCACCAAGTGTCCAAAATTTTAATAGAGATCCTTTGTCTAATATGGTTAACATGGAAGATGATCATCGTGAGCTCATTTTTGGCCCTACCTTAGAAGGTCAGTCTGAGGGTAGTGAAGTTCCTCCATTTTATATAAGCCTTAGATTGCACAAGTATGTCCTCCATAATGCCATGCTTGATTCTGAAGCTTCCCATAATCTGACGCCAAAAGCCATTATGGAGAAATTCGGCCTTGACATTACTCGAAAATGTCATGACTTGTATTCTTTTGATTTGGGTAGAGTCCATTGTATTGGTCTTATCGAAGACTTGGTGGTATCTTTAGACCAAATCTCAACAAAGAATGTTCTGATGGATGTGGTTGGTGGCGACATTCCACCACGGTTTGGTATGCTTTTATCCATATTGTGGGGTGCAAATCTTAAAGGAACTTTACAACTAGATTTCTCCTATTCTACCATTGTCGTGTTTGGCCAGTTGAGAAAACTATATAGGGAGAAGAAAATGAAGTACATGATTACAAGCAAGGAGAAACCACTTAATCATCCAATTAATGCTATACATATAGATTTAGAGTCATTTGTATTATATTCAGATAGTGGTTTGAATGATGTTGATAGTCAGTTAGTTATAGTAGAAGATGTGCCAGAGATTTTAGAAAATTTCAGAGCAGACCATGGTCAATAAAGACAAAAAATTTCAAGTACCTTTGAGCAGTCCACATACCGGAAGTAGCAAAAAGGAAATAAATAACAGCAAAAGGAAGAGGTTAGTCAAAGTGAAAAAGAGAAGGAAGCAAAATTTCAGCATTTAGAAGAAGAAGCAGGTCTATGGAGCATGGATTTTGATGGAGCCATGGGTAAGGATGGTGCCGTCATAGCAATTTGGATTTGCAACCGTATTTTCCAGCCAAATAATGTCCCTACTAATGTTAGAATTTGTTCATATAAATTTTCCTTCGACTGTTCTAACAGTGAAGTCGAATATGAAGCATTGATTGCAGGATTGAAAATTCTAATAAATATGAATGCAAAAAGGATATTAGTCTATCGAGATTCAGAGCTGATAATCAAGCAAGTCAAGGGCGAATATCAAGCCAAACACCCGCAAATGAGAGCCTACCAAAATGCAGTTTTAGATATCTTAAGGATGTTTCCATATTATACCATGACAGCAGTACCTTGTGCTCAAAATGTAATTGTAGATTCTCTTGCTACTGCTGCAAGTAATTTGAAGATTTCGATGAATTCGAACAACAAATTTGAGATCCATGTCAAACATTGCCCTACTGTTCCGGACAATTTAAGGTATTGGCAGGTGTTTTGGGTTGATAAGGAGATCATTACTCTTTTGCAGAATGAAAGGAACTACAAGGATGTTTCTATAGATGTTGATGATGATACCGATGAACCAAAATTGAGTGAATCAGATGGAAATATTGCAGCTAAAGGACAACATTATCCCTAAAGGTCTCATACCTTTAGAGGAACTTTTCAATCAAGATGATGTGGCTAGAAAGCCAAGCTTGGTGCCTATAGACAAAGGTGTTAAGGATGTTAATCTTGGAACAATAGATAAGCCCAATTTTGTGAAATTGTTGAAGACATTGTCTCGTGAGGTAAAGTATGAATATGTTAGATTGTTATCTAAATTGGCTGATGTGTTTGCTTGGGATTATTCAGATCTAAAGGTGTACAACAAAGACATAATTCCACACACTATTCCCATCAAGCCAAATCAGAAGCCATTCTGATAGAAGCTGAGAAGAATCAATCCCAAGTTGTTTCCTTCCATTGAAAAAGAGGTAAACAGATTATACAAGGCTGGTATAATTGTCCTAATCAGATTTTCTGATTGGATTTCAAATCTTGTTCCTATGAGAAAGAAGATGAGGGAGATCAGATTGTGTATCGATTTTCGGAATATAAACAAAGTGTCACTGAAGGACAATTACTCACTGTCGAAGATGGATCACATCCTTTAGAGAGTGGTTGGAGCATCACGTATCTCACTACTCGATGGATATTCAGGATATAATCAAATTCTAGTGCATGAAGATCACAGAGATAAGACTGCATTCACCACCCCTTGGGGAACTTTTCATTACGCTAAAATGCCATTTCGTTTGAAAGCTGTTGTAGCCACATTTCAACATCCAATAGACATCGCTTTTGCCAATGAAAAGAATGTATTTCTGGTTGTATATTTAGATGATTTGACAATATTTTTAGATTCAAACGATGAGCATGTTCACTATTTAAGGATTGTGTTTTAGCAATGTAGAAAATTTCGGATATCACTTAATCTAAAGAAAAGACTTTTCACTATGGATGAAGGGAAGTTTATTGGCCATATTATCTCAAAGGAAGGAATCTACATCGATCCTTCAAGGGTAGAAGTAATTCAGCAGATAAATTTTCCTAGGAACAAGAAATAGATACAAGATTTTAATGGTAAGATGAACTTCCTATGAAGATTTGTACCCAATCTAGCTGAGCATTTGAGAGAAATTACTAATATGTTAAAGAAGGATAGTGTGGTAAAATGGATGGAGGATGCTATGAAATAATTTAATTTGGTAAAGTATGCTTTATCTACAGCCCCAGTTTTGATTAGTCCCGATTATACACAAGATTTCATTTTATTCTCATTTGCATTTGAACATACTATGGTAGCAGTTTTAATGCAAAAGAGAAATGAGCTAGAAAAGCCCATTACATTTTTCAACAAGACCATTAGAGATGCTACTTTACGGTAAAACATAATTGAGAAATAGGCTCTTTCTCTAGTCAAAGCTTTGAAAGACTTCAGAGTGTATATTTTGCACTCCCACATCATAACCTACGTTCCTAATGCAACAGTTAAGGATGTGTTGGTACAAACTGATCCAGAAGGAAGGCGGGGAAAATGGATTGCAACAATGTTAGAATACGATCTGGAAATCAAGCCTACAAAGCTGATGAAAGGAAAAGGCATGGCAAGGCTAATGGCGGAATCAAATTTGCATGTTTTAGATATCAATCTTATTGCAACCATGTCCGATGATGAAGGAGAAAGCTTCTTGATTCTAGTGTCTGAAATGTTCCTTCAGTCACCATGGTATTCAGATATTGTGTATGTACTTCAACACCTCTCACTACCTTCGGAAATGACAAAAGACAAAGGTAGAGCTCTCAAACTTAAAGCTGCTAAATTGTACATTTTGAATAATGTCCTTTATTGGAAGGATCCAGGAGGTGTTTTGCTGAATTGTTTAATTGAAGATGAAGCCCAGTAGGTCATGAGTGACTTTCACAAGAGTGATTGTGGTGGTCACTTGTTCTGGAAGACAAAATCAAACAAAATATTGAGAGCAGGTTATTACTCGCCAACCATATTTTCAGATGTTTACAAAACAGTCATGAGCTTTCATAAATGTCAAGTCTTTCAGGGTAAAAGAAAATTGTTGTCTCTTCCTCTAAAACCAGTTGAATTCAATGCACCCTTTTAGCAGTGGGGACTCGATTTTATCGGGAAAACCCATCCAACATCATCGACAAAGTGCAAGTGGATCCTAATAGCAACTGACTATTTTACCAAGCGGATTGAAGCAATATCGACCAGACAGGCAACAAACATGGTAATCATTCAATTTTTGGAATCAAATATTTTATCTGGTTTTGGTTGTCTAAGTAAAACCATCACAGATAATGTAGCTGCATTCAAATCCAAGAAGATGATCGATTTTTGTAGCAAGTATAAGATTACCTTAGGTCACTCTATAGCATATTATCCACAAGGTAATGGTCTAGATGAATAATCCAATAAGTCATTGGTGAACATCGTCAAGAAGCTGCTGGAAACTAATAAGAAAGGATGGAATAAAAATTTAGTTAATGCCTGATGGGTTGATAGGTTGAGCTAAAAGAAGTCCATAGGTATGTCTCCCTTTGAACTAGTGTATGGCATTAGCACAGTCTTTCTGACATCTCTCGCAGTTCCGGTTTTGAAACGTTTACATGAGGCTGGCAGTGAGGAAGATGATTTTCAGTGAAGAATCAATCAGATGATCCATTTACAACATACAAGGGAGGAAGTTTTACAAGAAGCTTCTATTACATATGAGATCAATAATATTAAATGATATTTAACAATAAAATACAAATGCTCTGTTTTCATCTCAAAACTAGTTTTAAGGGGAGAACTTTATTAAGATTACAAATTAAGAAATTAGAACCTTCTGTTCATTATTAAAATCCTCATGTGTTTGCTGACCATTATTAACAATAGACACTGAAATTTGACCATGGTAAAGCCCTAATACCTAATGAGACTGAAACCTTGGACCTGAGACCTAATTGATAAAATGAACTGAAAACATGCGTGAATCGTTGACTGAAAAGTATGAAAGGAGGTGAGCAGAGATATATCATGAGGGAAAAACTGAAATGAACCCCACCATCAGCAGATCCATGACCTAATGGAAAACAACTCATCTGAATGGGACTCCTAGTATGAAATGCAAAAGAGTAAATTTTGATCACTGATGGCAGTGTGAAGAAACTAACACTAACATATGGTACCACATTTTCCATACATTTCTATAGGGGAATTCTCCACTAAGACATCAGACTGAAGGTGCCCACTCTTAGTGGCCTGTGCATGGATATCCATGCAACACCAAGTTATATGTTTATATTCAAGATATGCTAAAATCTTGCCATCCAACCTAAATTTTGTACCTTTGAATTGTTCCATGGAAACCTTACCATGTTGCTGGATGATTGGCGCACTTTGTTAACTCCTCTTTCCATCTCAGACATTTGCAAAATTTCTCCAAAGATACTCTAATATTCACGATTTGGCTGATTTTTCTAGATTTTCACTCGTTCAAGATGAATGTTCGTCCAAATTCCACAGAACTATGTTATTTGGCTTGAAAATTTAGCAAGACTTTCTATATAGCATACAAAATCCTTCAAGATTTAAAAGAACCCATATAAGTTTTACAAAATCATTTATAGTTAGAATCTTGAGAATTGTAAATATTCACGAAGGTTGTCCACTTACAAGAAAAAATAACACAATTCCTTCAAATTTCACTGGATCAAACCATGGCACATTCATGTGCTTAGCATTAATTTTATTTTAACCATTTTAACCACGTAGATTTAGTTGTTGACAAGATTTTTTCCAGAATTTGAATTCAAAAAAAATAGATCGAAAAACAGTAGAGCCATTTCCTTGAAAACACTACATATTAATAAATTAACATCCTTAGAACCAGAGATCTAAATAAATAGATGAATATTTGAAATGAAATACACTAAAACCCTAGAAATATGGGGTTTTGAATGATTTAAAGCGAGGTTCAGAAACATGATAGCTACAACAAGGCCATCTCAAGGATTCAAATATGATGCTGGAAACTATGCTCTAAACTTTGATGACGGGTGTCGGCAGGAACTGCATGAGCATTTCTTGGCCTTAAAATATCATGCAAATGAAGTCCACCTAGTAGTACTTGACACATGCAAACCCCGCTCTTAGGTTCTATATTTTGGCTGGACGTACTGTCAAATAATAGTTGGTGGATTTTCGACCCCTACAACTCCACCTTACTGTCTTTCGATTGCTTGAAACTAAACCGGGAAAGACTTGAAATCTCCTCCAACTTTGATATTATGCTTGATGCATGCTGAGTTGAAGTGAACCTAGATTAAAGTCCTCCTGCTTCATCACATCATCCTTGAATAGGGCCAAGAGAGTTCACAGACGGGTCTTTACATATGTGAATCAAATACCTGCAATGAATTCGTAACTATTGTGTGGTTATCGAACAGTTCAACATTTCTCAATCGTCTAACATACAATCTTAGGGCGCATAAGGATGACAGGTAGGTAAGAAGGGGAGTTGATTTCAAAGCGGAATGCCTTATGGCATAATTACTATGTAGTATGTCACTAATTACTAAGTAAAATAACTATAAATAATTTGAAAAATATCATTATATATTAATTACTATGTACCGTAAACACAAATGGTTTGTAATTAAATTCAAAAATTCCATTTTCTCATTGGTGTAAATTATTGAATAGTCAATTTTCATGGGTTTTATTTTTTAATTTACAAAAAAACCATTTAAAAATATAAATTTGAAAAAAATGTAAAAATAACATGTGTACAATTTGTACAACTCTCATATATCAATCTAATACTCTAATGACTAATGACATGACATGTGTACTATAATATGAGAATTATATAAAAAAAATGCCATCATTCAATATTAGAATAAATAATTATTAACATGCCATCATGCTCTTCAATGTCATTATTATATATATATATATTATATATATAATATATATATTATATTATATATAAAGACCTTTATCTTACCATAAACAAATGTTTAAAAATTTATATTAAAAAAAAATTAATAAAAATGGTTAAATAATAATATCATATAACTTAATTTTACAATTTTTTTATTGTTTGGAGTACATACATCACATCATGACATTAAAATATTTTATTAAACTAAGCAAGACAGAACGCTAGCTATGCACCTTTATTTTTTTCCAATTGTAATAAATTCTAAAAAAATAGTAAAATAGTAAAACTATAAATTTAAATAAAAATCATCAGATATTTTGAAAAGACTAAAAAATCATAAAATTTCATATAATGTAAAATAAACTCAATGAGCTGGGGTGGAAAGACAAGAGCATGAAAAATCAATTCAATTGACAGCCATTTGATTGTCAGAATGTAAGATGCAATGTTCCACATGTTAAAATAAGATAGTTATTCCTACATTAGGAGTTAGCTAAACATAGAGAGTTAGTTAATTGAGTGATTGAGTGTTTGAGTATTTAAGTGTTTGTAAAGCCGAGTTAAGTGATAAACATGTGGATGCATGTGGATGCATGTCATGGTGAGTGTAGTTGGAAAAGGTTAAATACCCTTCACTGGGTTCATTGTAATCATCATGTTTTATGTGATCAATAGAGGTGCAGCAACTTGTGTTTCGTGTGAACTCATTCTTTGTCTCCTCCAAGTTTCCAACAAATTGGTATCAGAGCGAGGTTACACAGAGCGAGGGAGAACAAAGTTGTAGTAGTTCGTGTGAAAAGAAAATCTATTTTTTTCTTGTGGTTTGAGCATTAACGCATCCTATTGTTCTATACAGGGTGCTATAACACCTTCAGGCTTAGGAAAGAGCCACATTAATAGTCAAAAACTTAACGCAATTTGCATGCATGCAGGTTCCATGATTTTTTAAAGCATTAACGCCCTACTCTGGATCGTTCACGGCGTTTATCACATACTATTCTCACAAGAGGTGTGTTAAACAACAAAACAAAACTCATGGGATTCATATGAGTTGACTCCATATTCATTGAGAAGCCGCAATATTTTTTTTTAAATCCATTGGATTGGCTATATAAAGGTGTGAGTGTTAGTAATTTTTTTAAGGTTTTATTTAATATTTTTTAGGCTTTACGATATTGAAAATTTTCAAAAAGTTTTTTCTTTTAAGATTTTTTATAAAATAAAAAAGACTTAGGGTCATGATTACAAGGGTATATTTTTGAAAAAAGAAATTTTTTTCAATATTTTTTTTTAAGTTAAAAAAAAGGTTATGGTTTTATTGAAAGGGAGTATTATATATATATATATATATATAATATATATATAATATATTAAATTTACAAAAAGAGAATTTTAGGGTTTTTCCAAAAAGAAATTTTTGGAGAAAGGTGGCTTTCTCAAATTTCTAGCCCCAGTTCCCACCGTTTACAGTGAAGGATTATGATGTGTGGGCCATTAAGATGGTGACCACGTTGCAGGCACATGATGTTTGGGATTATGTCAAGTTTGGGTTTTCAGAACCTATGAATGAAGAAGAAGAACAAGTTCTCAGTAATATGGAGAGGGAACAATGGAAGAAAGAAAAGAATAGGAATGCACATGCATTGCGGCTTATTCAGTAGGGAGTGGACCGAGCAGTGTTCTAGAAGATTATGATCACATATTTAGCAAAAGTAGCATGGGATACTTTGGCGACAAAGTGTACAGGTATGACCAAAGTCAATATTGTTAAGTTGCAGAATAATAGGAGAGATCTTGAAAGTCTGCAGATGAAGGAGACAGAGGACATCGATTCTTTCATGAATCGGGTCATAACTATTGTAAATCAGTTAAAGTTTTATGGTGAAGATATAAAAGACAGTGAAGAATCTCAATTTCTCCCTAGTTACAACTTTTGTTAACATATCTGTAGGATTCTAGCTAGTGTGTATCTTTTCCAGAATTCAACTATCCATCTTCCAACACTGACCATATGAAATGGTACTTCAGCTATACATGTTTAGTCTTGGAATGAAATGCAAAGTTCTTTGCAAGATGTATGGCACTCTCGATGTCACTTTATAATTTGCCCAACTCCTACTTCTTACCCAATTCATCCATAAACCTTCGTAACCCTATCATTTCTTTACTAGCATCTTTGATCTTCTATATCTTCACCATAAAACTTTAACTGATTTACAATAGTTATGACCTGATTCATGAAAGAATCGATGTCCTTTTTAATATATGGTGAAGATATATTTTTTCTCATCTTGTAATGGATGATGTATCTTTTTTCTCATCTTGTAATGTATGATATATCTTCACCTTATATGTAATATATGGTGAAGATATATATATATATGTAATATGGCATCGACAAGATGCAGAAGAATATGAAAGGAAATATGGTAAAATGAACTCTAGATTGAGGTCAATGAAGAGGTTTACAGATTCCTTTTTGTGACAGGTCACACCAAAAAACCTAAAATATTCATGCAGATTTGGTTAAAATTGTTCTATTTCGACAAATTACATAGATGTCCAGTGTTGAGAGGATGCAATAACAATATTTTCATGTCTAAGTCTTTGTATTCTGAAAATCCATTCCATCTTTCTTAGCCTACAAAATATGTCAATACTTAATGTTCAGGTATGCTCGTTACATAGTGCAAATTACTCTTTAATCTCTATTTAGAAATCTAAATTTGATGCCCCTTTTGTTTGATATGTATTTTTTGGTACAACTTGTGCATGAAAACCAAGCCTACATCAGTGTACTTCTGAATCAGAAAGTTTGAGGAACTTTCAGCATGAAACTAGTTTATTTATTTAAGTACATATGAGACAAGTTGGTTGGATTCAATGAATCTCCATGGATTGGTGCTGGCCTATTCCTGGAAACCTTGTTTAATCAGGAAGGCAATCCACTGCTCTTTCAATGTCCCTATGACGGTTGTTCCTCAATTTATGCCTTACAACATTTCTTTTGCAACATTTGGTGCAAATTCTAGTTAATAATAGGGTACACAAAAGTCAATTCTTGCCATCATTACACAATAAGAGGGGAGACATTTTAACCAATCATATTTGAGATATATAGAAATAATTTTTATTTAAAAATAATAAATTTAATTTCATAATGTTAAACTTTGGATAGATTTTAAATTTTTTTTAGTCAAACAAAAACTAATAGCAAGTCAATAAAAAATTGAATACCAAGGGCCACATATAATAAGAAATTTATGAATTTATTGATAAGCATAAAATTATATTATATTTTGTATATTTTGATTTATCAAGTGTTAGAAAAATAGTTATAGTAAAATATTACATATATATATATATATATATATAATATATATATATATATATATCCAATCTACGGTTCCTAGAAACAAGCTATGGAATAGATTAGTAGAGCTAAAGGTTCCTTTTGAGTTGAGAGTTATCACTATAAGGTTATACGAGAATGTAATTGCCAAGTTAAAGATCAATGAGGGATGGTCGAAAGATATTAAGTGTAATATCAAAGTTAAACAAGGTTTTCCCCTGTCCCCTACCCTATTTAGCATTTAGATCGATAAGCTAGAAGGTTGCTTAGAGGAAACAGGTTGTACTAGCATGATATTAGCAGGGATAGTCATCATCCTTCTTCTCTATGATGATGATATTGTTCTTCTCGCAAGGTGCCCATCTGATCTTGATAAGAAACTTAGACTTCTTAGGGATTTCTGCTTTACCATGGGTATGACTCTTAACATTGACAAAATAAAAGTTATGATTATCAAATCTAAGAAGGACACTTACGCTAACTTTATGCATCATAATAGTAACTTGGAGGAAGTGTCTTCTTACAAGTACCTAGGAATTGATATTCATCACAACCTCAACTAGAACTATAGCATTAAGGAAAGGATTAATGGGGGGTGGAAAGATTATTTTGGTCTTAAAAATAATTGGAAATTGACAAACCTCGTAATCTGGGATATAAAGAAGTTCCTCTTTGAAACTTTAGTCACTCATGTTATCTTATATGGATGTGAGGTTTGGTGTTGCAACATCTCTAGAGAATCCCGAAGAAAGATTGAGAAAATCCAGAAGCGTTTTATAACATATAACTTCAAAATTAAAAGAAATACACCCTATCCTAGTCTCCTTATAGAAGTGGGTCTTTTCCCTATCAAGAGCCTAGTTATGACTAGGCTTCTATTGCGCAACCAAAAACTCAATAACATAGGAGACCATAGACTTCCTAAGCTAGCTTCAAATTCCAACCAAAACCACCTAAAGCTCAAACAAGGTTGGTATAAAGACACCAGGGCCTGGTTAAACCATTGGGAGATCGATAAGAATTTTGCATTGCAAAACAATAATAACGTTAAAAATATTCTTACTTCTAAGTTCAAAGATAAAATGTGGCGTGAAAAAGATTTAACAGTGAAAAGAAAATTAAGATATTATAAGGAGGTCATCAACCCTAGCATAGCAGATCAAAAGTATCTCTCTGTTTTAACTAGCTCAAAGAAGAAAATTAATATAGCCAATATTAGAACGAATTGTCATGAGCTCCATAGTGAAATGGGTTGTTGGGAAGTTCCTAAAACACCATGGATGGAAAGGATCTACTATCTCTGTGAGAATATGAACATCGAGGATGAAAATCACTTCCTCTTAGAGTGCCCCTCGTACAACCACATTAGATGTAAGTTTCATAATCTTCGTTGCAATACTGACCTTCCTAGCCTTTTACTGTGTCAAAATTATAGTAAGCTCACGAGGCTTCTCTCTATGTTTTTTGAGCATAGGAATGAAATTTCAAATCAAACTAAATAATTCATTTCTTTAGGTCTGATAGAGCAAAGTTTGGTCTCAGTAGATGTTAACCACCATCATCACATCGCATCATATATATATATTTATATATATTAGTATATATATGATACTAAATATATATATAACATGATGTTAAGTTAATTAATTTTTTGGTAGAATTCAATGATTTAATTGAACTTAATTTATTAATTTAAATTATGGATCTAGTCAGAGGTCACAAAGAATTAATTTGGTGCAAACTTTTTTATAATGTAAAACTTAAAAAAAAATGCACCTCCAAGGTTGGCATCTTTCTCGGGACTTGATAGAGTGATGTTTAAGTTGACCCCCTCTTCTCTCTCTTTCTCTCTCTCTCTCTTCTCTGTCTCCGCTCTCTATATATATATATATATATTATATATAGTATAGTATAATATTTAATTTTTAAATTTCATTTTGGAATGAATAAAAAGGTCTCAACCCCTTGAACATATAAAATCAAATAGCTTAAACATGGAATGACAACAAGTATTTGCTCTATTCAAAATTAATCCTTAATAAAAAGATCAAAATATAAAATAATGATACTTGAAATGTTATAACACTATGAATTTAAGTTTTCAATATTATTACTATTATTTTAAGATGGTATATAATATGTAAAATGTTCACATAATTTAAGTAACATAAGCGTTGAGATATTTTATTTATGGATTAAATTATCTACATCAAGACTCTTTTTTTATAATATATTATTTAAAATTTTTAATTTCAATATTATGTAATATTTATGTATTGAATGTATAATTTATAATGCACGACCAATTTTTTAATTATTATTAATATTTTTTAGATGTCAATTAATTACACATCTTCATAATTTTCATAAATTATTTTCATAATTTCCTCATTTATCATACCATATTTTAATAAATCATTTTTATAGTTTCCTCATCAATTATATTTTTTAATGCGAATATTTATTACTTTATTCTAAAAATAAATTTTAAAACTATAATTCTAAATATAAACACCCTTTCACTCATACTTCAATTTTGAGCTTTCATTCTCAAATAAAACCATATACATATATATATATATTTGTGGCTTCCCTCTTTTTGTCAGTGTCTGTGGTTAGCGTTTTCATTTTTACAACGTATAAAAATATTAATTTTGAGATTCAATTGACACGCCACATATGCCCTCTTTTTGTCAATTTATTATATATATAGTTGTGCAGCATCCCTCTTTTTGTCAATTTATTGTTTTCGGGGATTCCAACGTTTATGTAGGTTAGCGTTTTCATTTTTCAACGTATAAAAGTATTAATTTTGAGATTCAGTTGACACGCCACATATGCCCCACAAGTACATAAGCAGGTAATAATAGATATGAAACACGTCCCACTCCGCCAATATCGCCACAATGTACTGTAAAATGCAAAAGTCCCTCTTTGTTTGGGTCAATATGGCACATGTCTATGTAGCTTAGCGTTTTCATTTTTTCAACGTATAAAAATAATAATTTTGAGATTCACTTTACACGCCACATATGCCCTACAATGTATTGTAAATTGCAAAAGGCCGTCATATCTTTCTGAAAAAAATAGTAGTTGTTTACCGAAGGGACAAATTTGTTCGAGAGTACAGTAATTTAACTATTAAAAAAAAATCGAAAGAAAAAATGATTATAGAAATGTTTGAATTTTATTTTTTTACGAAAATTTAATATCATCAAAAAATTTTAAATCAGTCAAAATTTTAAATCTTAATAACTGTATTTAGGATTTCCAAAATTTCACCAATTATTTTTTTTTAAATTAATATTTATGAGTTTTGATCCATTTTAATTATGGATTTAATAAGAGTTCACATGGATTTTGCTGCAACATCATTTTATAATGTAAAACTTAAAAACTTGCACTTTTAAGAGTTGCATCTTTGTAGGGACTTGATAGATAATAGTTAAGTTGAACCCCCTTCTCTCTCTCTCTCTCTCTCTCTATATATAGTATATGTATATGATATGATTTTTTAAATTTACATTTTGGAATGCAATAATGGATTCAACCCCTTCAATATATGGAATAAACAACTTAAACATCAAATTACAATAAGTATTTGCTCCATTAAAAATTAATCCTTAATAAAAGGGCCAAAATATAAAATAATGATACTGGAAATGTATAACAATAAGAATTTAAGTTTTCAATATTATTACTATTATTGCAAAACCATATATAATATGTAAATTGTTGAAATAATTTACTTAACATGAGCATTGAGATATTTTATTTATGAATTAGGTTGTCCACATTAAAACCTTTTCTTTATTAATATATTTTTAAATGGATTCTAGTATTACTTAATTATATGTATTGAAATATTTTATTTATGATGTACATTGAATTTTTAATTACTATCAATATTTTTAAAATGGGACATATTAATTTTATATTACGAATTGAATTAATTACACTTTAAAATAATGATACTTGAAATGTTATAACAATATGAATTTAAGTTTTCAATATTATTACTATTATTTTAAAACCATGTATAATATGTAAATTGTTGACCTAATTTAGTTAACATGAGTATTGAGAAATTTTATTTATGGAGTAGGTTGTCCACATTAAATTTTTTTTATTAATATATTTTTAGATGCATTTCAAATTACTTAATTATATGTATTGAAATATTTTATTTATGATGCACATTGATTTTTTAATTACTATTAATATTTTTTAAATCTCACATATTAATTTTATAATATGAATTGAATTAATTACACATCTCCTTCTTATTACTATTTTTTTAATTTAAAAAGAAAAAATGAGTAATATTTAGATG
Organism: Pinus taeda; assembly: GCA_000404065.3. Lineage (NCBI taxonomy): Eukaryota > Viridiplantae > Streptophyta > Pinopsida > Pinales > Pinaceae > Pinus > Pinus taeda. The sequence goes on from APFE030011314.1 coordinate 40,437, forward strand.
ATTAAATGTGTACCCGGTCGCAACAAATACATTGCTCTATTTCAGTACAATTTCATATACCTATTAACCATAAATCCATTGCATCTTTGATACTAACCCATTGGCACCTTGTTAGTAAACCCATCGCATAAACATACTTCCTATCGAAAGCTTACAGAAAACCAAAAAGACCGAAAGGCATATTGCATGCAGATCAATCATATTCAGTCATTACTTGCTGAGGTCTATGTCCTGCTTTGTTGCAGACTCCAAAAACTAGTTCTCACCTATGGTTGAGTCTCTCTTTAGGTTCAAGTCTAAAATAATTACCCTCAGTGTGTCTACATCATCTTCCAATCATGAGATTTGATGTTTGAGGACCAAAATTTGATTAATAGTTTTGAGCTATGTGTGGTAACTCTCATAGAATTTCACTTGTAAGTTGTAGTCAATCGTCTAGAGCGATTCATGAATAGATAAGCATTGGGAGCATGGGTTAGCAACTGAAGAATATAAAGTATTAGAATTGATGTTCATGTTGTTATGATGGGAGAAGCATCAACTACAATAGGATTTATGCAAGAATGAGCTCAACAACCCCAATCTAAATGTATACAGAAGAAAATTGTAGCCAATAATACTTCACACAACTTAAGTATTCTTTGAAGCTCTTAAATGACAACTACATTCGACCCACCAATGTAATCCAAAGTCCTTCTTACGTGAATTTTCCACACTGATGATTTGTATAGGTTTTGAATACCCCCTATTCACATCCCTATTTACATCGAAATCGAGCGAACACCTTGTTAACTTATGCTCATTCCTTAACAAGAATTCATTCTCTGTTGATGAAGGTTCCAAGATCTTTTTCAATAGAGAATGAAAACTAGGAAAATGAATGAGATTGCCATACCAATTCTCTCTTATGTAATCACATTACGGAAAATCCTGTTAGAGCTCAAAGAGATAAAACAAAATAATAGGTTGAAACAAGAGTTCTAAAAATATCAAGGAATGAAAATAATATGCTCCAAAATAGAAGAAAATTTTCTTCAATCTATTTTCCCAAGACTTCATGCCTGTGAAGCCTCTAAGTATACATATATATACAATATTGAAGAATACATATCCTTTAATAGAACGTGGACACGCTACCAACAAAAAATATTAAAAAATGGACAATGAGGCATTATTTTAGAAGCGAGTATTAACAAAAAAAAATATTTCCCAAAAAATGGGCACTTCTACTGCCCCTCTAGGGACAGATAACCATAAATAACTATGAGATATTTATATAATTTGGGTGTGAAAAAAGAGGTGAAGTGATTCTCTTGCACTAATAGACTAGAAAACACTACATGTGTTCCTAAAGCTTTTCGACTCAAGAAAATAGCCTACCTTTATGCATTAAATTTTGATCTAGAAGGTGTTTCCTGTCACTAGAGTGCTTCATTTCCTCAGGAAATGAATAGGTGTTGATTACAAGACGATAACTATGTGTCATCTCTTCATAATGAAACCTGGGGTGATTTCACCTTTAGAATACAAAGGCAACACCTGGAAAAATGACCGCCAACGCTTGAACCCAAATCTTTAAACAAAACGTGTTTGCATAGATAACTCTTCGTATTCGCTCATGCGTCTTTTATCTAGAGTTATTCTTGAAGCTTATGCATCCACTATTCGACCTCGCTTGCCTTCTCTTGGTCCTCGCCTACAGAGATCACCAACACCAGTCATACTTATACAAATATGATAAATATGCTTAAAAAACACAAATTATGCCTTCATGTCAATTTATAACATCAAAATGGACAAGCGTGAAAGAATCGCCCCCCTGGTTTTTAACCTATGAATTGATTAAGTCCCGTAGGCAAAAATCCAATTTATACTGAAAATCGTGCATAACACTAAACCAAATGGTATTTTGAAAGGGGTCTAAGTGGTAACTAGTATTGCGAGGAAGGCCCACGATTCCGCTCTTCAAATGACATGTGGCAGCTAGGAGGAAAGAGGATATCACATTTTGAGCGGGTGTTCCTCAAGCTACTTATTCATCCGAAATCCGCGTGGGCCATTAGATCCACGAAGGGTAGATCAACCGTGAAGGATTGGGGAGGCAGACCTGAAATGCATATGAGATGTGTTTAATAATCCCTTCAGATTTGCAACATAAGGTTTCCCTTTGAAAAACCCCAACTTCAATGTTTTTTAAAAAACACAAGAATATACAGGAAAATAGCGGTCGGACTTAAAAAATTATGCAATAGCATTGATAGTTATTAGCAGGTCTGACATGTAGTGGTCTGTCTTATATACAAGCCCCGGAAACTGCCGATTGCGATACGTGATAGGGCTCCGGACCTGATGTATATATATATATATATATATATATATATCTTGTTAAGTTTTATAAGTCCAGCAGGGTTCTCGGTCTGCAATAATAGGCTTGCCTTTGAAATACTAGGACTTCAATGCTTTCGAAAAACAAAAGAATATATGGGAAAACTTGTGTCTGGTCATTAGGCAGGACTTGAAATATTATATGCCTAGATCTCTAATCATCAGCGGATCTGGGTGATAGCGGTGTGCCTTAAACATACACACCGGACCCCACCAATTGCAATATGTGATATAGCTCCGAACCTGAAATATATATGCAATATGGTTGATAATGCCATCGGGTCCAAAGTATAGTGGTGTGCCTTTTATATAAGCCCTAGAACCGTCGATAGTGATGTGTGATATGTTTCCAGACCC